>JZSA01004859.1:0-21606 GCA_000956155.1 Cotesia vestalis | reverse complement strand
TACGTAAAATGCTGATGTAATCATTTTTTCTACCCACCAAGATGTTATGAGTTACTAACAGTAAAAAAAGTCATTCAGCACTCGAAATGAAAGTAGACTTTTCATTTCATAACTTTTTACATTTAGTAATTTTAGAGTAAAGAAAATATTTTTGTTTGTGCTTAATTAAAAAATATTTTTATAGAAAGAAAAATAAAGTAATAAAATATTAATTGAATTGATAGTGCTTTGGTTGATAAGAAAAAACTTGTACTTTAATAGAAATTAGTTCTATAGTTTCTTGAGCTTAAGAAAACTTATGTGATATTGTTGTAAAAAGCTGAAGTGCTGTTCAATAATAACTTTATTTACTTTGTAATTAGAAAAATCTTTAGATATAAAGTAAAAAGTAGTAAAAAATTTTCCGGCTTTTTTTACGGTTGATTTTATTTTATTTTACTTTTACGGATGGAAAGAAAAATCCAACTATTGACTCATCAATTAATTCCAAAAGAATTCTATGCTCGTCACAAATTCAGCGTGTGTATTATAAAGGTTTATTTACTTTAGAATTAACTGCCGAAATAGTATTTGAAAATATTGGAAACAGAGACAAAAAGTTCAAAATTATACCTGAATGACCCCAGAGCGGGCAATTTATAAAAAAAAAAAATTGTGGTTTTACGACTCGCTTATTTTTACGCTCATAGCTGTAAAAAGTTAACGGCAAAACGAATTTCGTTACATTAATTCAATAAACTTTATTTTTTTTTTAATACAAAAATTCGATTACTGGCTCGTAATAAATTGAATTTTTAAAAATAATATTATTTATTTGTCAATATGAAACACATCGTAAATAAATAATAAATATTCCTTTCAATTTACAAAATCAACATTTTCATTTTCTGTTATGTAGATAGAATGATTGTATCAAAAAGAATAATTGAAAAATATAAATCAATAAACATATGTTTAATTTAATATTTAAATTTTTTATTAAATTATAATTTGTTAATTAAATTTTATTAAATACTTTAAATTAACTAAATATTGTTGTACCAAAAAAAAAAAAATGAGTGGATTATGACAAAAAGGTTTAATTTGAGATTTTCTAGTGAGGAAATTTACTTTTCTAAAGTTTCCGGAAGATACAATCAAACGCGAAGAATCCACAAGTGAACCTTGCACCTGAACCATTGCATTGAGGATCAAGTACTTGTGATTGTCTGCTTTAAAATTTATGACGGGATTTTATAAGTATAATTTGTAAGCATCCGAGTGCAAATAAAAAGGAGAAAAAATTAACTCAAACTAAAGTGTATTCTGATCCTACTTTTCCAAAGTAATTTAAAAGTATGGATCCAAGATTTTTTTTTTTTTGAGGATATACATAAATTTGCTTTTGGTGATGAATTTTTAAACTCAAACATTCTTTAAATTAAACTTATTGAACAGCTTTGTCTATTTTTTGTTAAAAATAATATTTTATTATGGAACAAAAAATTTTGTAACATCTGCAAAACACGTGGAATAGTTTCCCATTTTAAAGTTTTTACATTTTACGATCGTTTTCCTTCCAATATTTATTTTATTATTTTGTTCTCTTTTAAAAACCGATTTTAATTTTTTTTTATCTAAATAAGAAACTTTCTAATCCCTTAAACACATGTTCTGGAGTGCCATAAAAATTATTTATGATCTCAATATTAAATACTAAGTCCCACGCTCGCCTTTGGGCCTTTAGGCTTCTTACACTATCTCACTTTTTTATAACATACCTTCTCTACTTTAAAAAAAACCCTTTCTTATGTTTAAAAAAAATTCTGACCAATTTTTCGAATCTCTTTTCTAAATTTTGTGACAAGTAGGACATTCTATTATTATTATTTATTGTTTTAAGGCCATAGAACCCTCCAAGGCTCTCCAATTAAATTCATAATTAAACAAAAATATTTAAAATTTAATTTATTGCTACATTTTTAAAGTTATTAATAATTAAATTTGTTTTGTATAAATAAAGTTAAAAAAAAAAATTGATATACTTCTAAAAAATGAAATTAATTTAATAAATCAATAAAAATAACCCACAAACAAATAGTAAAATAATTTCCGCCACTATTTTGATAATATAAATTAATTTTCTCAATAATCTGCATACTAAAAATAAATTTGTCCTGTCAGTTGTTTTGTTAGAATTGCGATTATATTAAGTGATACGTTGATGTAAAAAGCTTTTGGCCCGTATTAGCTGTATGAGAAAGTTTTTTAAAAGCTTTCAAGACAAAATTACCATGATATGTTTGACGAGTATTCAATAATGTATGCGCATTTTTTTGGAAAACCTTTTTAAGAATTAAAAAATAAATTTTTCTTTCACATGATTACGACAAATATAAAAATGTTAAAAACTTCGGCACTAGAAGTGTTAATTTTTATTTATTTCCCGTCAGACCTGTATTTACTGAAAGCCAGTTAAATAAAGTAAAAATTTTTTTTTTTAACTGAATCAATAATTTGATTAAGTTTTGATATACGCACGTCTCTAAGCTGTTAGTAAAATTAAATGTTCACATCAGACAAGTAGAGTACAGAAACATAATATCATTACGCGGCCACGAGTTTCCTAGTAGTACCGGTATATACTCATAGTAGTAGTAGTAGACTAGATAAAACTCTGGGTCACTCGCCTTTTTCACAAAGAGATGCTTTCCGTAGTACTCTTGTACTCGTTATTTCAACGAACACACGTTTTACGGTCAAATAGAATTTAAATTAAAAGAAACAGAGTTCAAAGGTTCAAATCTCGACACTTCTCTTGTGGAGTTGGTGTATTGATGTGCTGCGCCAATCGATACCGCCTTTTGAAAATTTTTGAGCCTCTTATGCTATACAAAAAGAATAATGAGGACAGTTAAGTAGAACGATTAAATGTCTTGAAAGTAGATTTCAAAAGACTCTAATTGTTTCTATAGACGATGCGGCGAATTATTCAAGAGTTTCGTATAATTTAAATCTTTTACTACAATGTCATTAAAGTGATTTTTTTATAATATTAAAGTTAGCCGACGTTTTTTATTTTTTCTCAATAATTAAATTAAATTTAAAAAATTGCACTTACAGTTTTTCAATTTTTTTACACGTGCAATTTTTTTTTATTTTTTTGTGATAATTTTTTCAATAAAAAAAAATTCTAAAAATTTTTAGACGTTAGCTAACTTCATATTTATTTTACTACGGAGTAATATAATATTTTTTAACACGATTTTGTAGTGAATATTGTAAAAAATTATTTTTTTAAGAATTAAAAATTTTTTATATTTATTTTGATTAAAATCTCTATAATTAAAATTTTTAAATTATGCTTATCATTTTATTACCACTCTACTATTTATTACATTAATTAATTTTGCCCAGATTCAATACACAGTTATGCTTACCCACCGCTTAATATTATTTTATCTGTTACTAGGTCAAGTAAATATTAATCAATCAATAAAACTTTTTTAGGCAATCATTCATATTGATTATGAGATTATTTAAATTTTTCTATCGTCTATCATTTTTCCCCGCAATAATTACAAAAAAATGGAACTGTGTATTCAAAGAAGATTATTCTATCGTGATTAATTAAGTAGCGGCAACTTAAGCCGAGTATAAGTGATAGAGTGTCATCCGACACCTTGACACAGCGTATTTGCTTATCTTCGATGTGGCTTATGAGCGGCATCGAAGAATAAAATATTAAAGATATAAAATAAATGGATATTACTTAATAAGGGGTGCGATTGCCTTCGAAATGAAGATAAGAATTAAAACATCAAATTTTGGAGGTATTTTACTTTGCGATAATTTTGATGTAATGATAAAGAGTATTAGAATATTTAATAATAAAAAAGAAAATGTAGAAAATTTTTTTCAATTTAATTTTTAAATTTCCGTCCGAAAATTCATAATTAAAATTTTTCTGATGCACATTAAAATAAAAAGAACATTTCTTCATTTTTAAAAAAAAATATAAAAACCAATAGACATAAATTTATATTTTTTTTTTCTGAGCTGTGAAATCAGCCGAAAGATTAATAATAAAGATTTTATCAGGCGTTGAAATTCTAGAGTATTATAAATGATTAACAAAAATATTCAATCACAGATAACAAGGTTTGTTAAGCCATAAACATTTTGATATCTAAAAAAATAGTATATCATGTAGTGAGGGATCAAACAAGACAATTTCAGACGAGGGTTAGGGTGATCCCTTCGGAACTGGCGTCACTCGAACTTCGGAAGCAGGCATTATCCCGTGTCACACGTTATATGAAAAACATCTCACATCAACTGCATAAAGATTTCTAGTTTCAATGTTTGTAGTTGACAGAACGAGAAAATTAAGGGTCGATAGCATCCATTAACTGTCGATTCTATCGGAAATTTTGACCAGAAATTAAGCACCAAAAAATGGGCAATTTAATTTATTTTCCGCCGATTAATTGTCAATAAAAATTTTTTTACAAGAAAAATTTGAAAGGAAAAATTAGATCTGAGATTAATTGATTCTTTTAACTCAAAGGTTTGAGTTTTTTATACTAAAATTTCACGTATGAATTGTTCTGTTATCTCGGCAGGTTATTATTCTTTTAAAAATTAACTGGCATACAAAAACAAGAAAATTTATTTAAAATAAATTCTATTTTTCTGATAAATATTTTTCTGGCAGTCGAAGAGCCAATCATTGGGGACTGAATAATAAATTTATTCATAACATGTTTACTCTATATTCTTGAGAAAAGGTTAACTGATCATTTTTATCGAGTCAAAAAGCACATAGAATTTCGATAAGTAAATTTATGGACATGATTTTACATATGTAGTAGTTTTTGCGTCGTCGATTTATAAAAAAATTAATTTATACTGAATTTAGTAAATCAACAGGAAAATAATGCAAAAAAAAATTTCTTCTCATTGATTTTATTTATTTTAAAAATTAAAAAATCAAATTTAATATTTTAAATCATAATTTTTCTTTTGATTATTGCCGAAATTTCCAATCGTTGAAAGCATGAATTCGTAATAAAAAATTAACATCATAAATCATGCAGTTTTTCTGAATAAATACAAAATTAATAGGAGCACATGTCATGTGTAGTAAAATTAATTATGCAATATCATATGTGGGTGATTCAATGGAAATCCAATAAATCCAGTAACACAATTTTACATTTATACATATGGTTTCCAATATTCCAACCGTCCAGAGATAAATTTCTACTTTCTGCGTTTAATTTGCATCATATAAAATCGCGTAGCTACAATTGAAATACGCTGAATGTTTTTGATTGCTACTGAAAGATTTAGAAGTCTATGGAAAGTGACGTAATTCATTTATCTCTTTATGAAAAATTCCATTGTTCGTGTTTTTAGAACGGATGAATTTATCATTCATAATTAACTTAATCTAATAGATCTGTCTGACAGTGAACTACTCGGCTAATTTGAAGTCAAGTTTTTCGACTTAAAGTACTTTAAGTTGCTTCAGAGTTATTAATAGAACACCTGCACATCCTGACTGCTGTTGATTATTTAGTAAATACAATAGTTTGACAGTTAATCCAAGACAATACCAACAGCGAGTTTTTCAGTTTTACAAATTAAATTGCTGAGCAAAAAAACTTAAACGAGTTTGTGTGATTAAATCGTTTCAATTTAAACGGATTTTCTAAGTTTTCAGAGATAACTTTACTTTTATTGTATTTAAATTTTTGAAGGTGCAATTGGAATTGATGGGAAAGTTTAAAGAATTTATAACTTGAATTGTCTTGAATAAAAAATTAATAAAAATCAATTGAAGGATTTTTTTAAAGAAGAATCAATTAATTTTGTCTGTACTATATCAAAAAAAAATATTATAACTTTCTACGAGATGTATTGGTCTTTTAATACGTAATATAAAAGTTTAAATAAAAAATTTTGAAAAAAAATAGCTCGTAAATTTTTACAAAAATTTTTGATTGAGAATTTTTTTTTAGATTAAAGCATTATTGCAGTGGAAAAATTTTTTTTATTCTTTTGAAATATATCCTTGATAATTATCGAGAGTATATTTTTTGTGTCCAAAGAATTTCCTGAATTTTATCAAAATTTTTATGAATCAAATCGATTTGTATGCTGACAAATAGTGAAGATAGACATTGATGGTTTTTTATAAAAATCATTAATTATTTTTTTTTTTTAATAAAAATGATTAATTATTTTTTATAAAAATAATTTTAAAAAATTTCGACCCCAGAAATCCTTGTCTGGATAATAATTAATCTCTCTCAGAGCAAAATATTTATTTTAAAAATAACAAACAAAATAATAACATTACAAAGAGGTACCTCATATTATTCAGAGCGCTTCGATAATAATAGAAAATTACTTCAAGGTAATAAAATATCACAGAGTTTTTTTAACTATCATAAAGTTCATATACTTCACGCATTTCATTTTTTTATTCTATGAATATATTACAGAGCTCGATAAAATTAAATTTACCTTCCGTTCCCTTTAATTTCTAGTTATTCTGGGTCACTCACAATTTTTTTTGTCAGCTCTATTTTTTTTTACTATCTTGTTTCTTATCCGTCCCAGATATTTGTGTTTTGCAACTTTTCCGCGCAAAAAAAGTACATGTTACATAATATGTCGTACATAGAACTCATATGTACGAAAAATACAAACATGTTTCGTAAATTTGACATGCATACAGCATCATACCTCTGAACAATTATTAATTTAATCAACTGAGTAACTTTGGTAGTTAATTAAAAAATCAGTCCTAGAGAGAATGGAGATAATGGATCTATTGTAATGTTAAAATTATAAAGAACGATGTCTATGCAAGTGGAACTCCTGTATTATAGTCAGCCGACTATTATTTGTGTTTCATGAAGACTGGCGCAATAATAGAAAATTTGAAAAATAACTCTTTTACTGTAGATCCAATCAGGTTTGATATATTGATAAAAATACTGAATAACAGTCCTCAATTTCAGGGTACAAAATCAATGCTCTTTGTTCTTCAACGTATTGTACATAATATCTCAAAACGCAAAGCGGCTTTCCTGTCATCGTTTCAACGTCATGCGATACACTGATCTCTGATAATCTCAACTGATATTCCATTGGCTTTTGCATTCATAAGATATGAAAAGTATTCAGATTAGATTTTAGATATAAATTTGAATAAAAATGCCTAAACTTTCGTTTTTGTTAAAAAAATTTATCAGCAGCAAGTCTAAATTTATTTATTGTAATTTTTTAGACAAAAAATTTATTCATTGTAATTTTTTAAACAAAAAATTTATTTATTCAATTTTTTTTTCTGTTTTATTTTATTTTTCAGCGCAGCGATTTTTTGAAAATGATTTTTTGTAAAATGAATTATGTAAAAGAAATTTACAATTGCATTTCGTTATTTATTAAAATTTTTTAAGCACCAATTTATAAAAAATTATATTATTTTTTTTTTTAAGACTGAAAAATTAATATTTTTTATGAATTTAAAAAAAAATTGCCATTTTTTTACATTAAATAAAGATTAAAATTATGTCAATTATTTCTTCTTATTTTTATTCTTATTCACGTGCAAAAGTTTAATTTTTTTTTTTACTTTTTGCCATCTGAGTTTTTAATCTTAGGTCTAAGTTGTAAGTTGTAAATATATTCAAAGTTTCTCAACCTTAAAACTTCCAAACATCTGTCTTTTTAGAAGTCAAACTGGATTCTGTAGAACCCAAAAGGATTATGAACCCGCCCGACCAGTGGCAGATACTAGTTACTAGATTTATAAGCGGGTCAGCCGTGTTAACTGTAACTCTACTTCTTTATTCCTCATATCTGTTTCTCAGTAAACTTTTCGATCCTTTTAGAAATAAAAATTTAAAACTATATTTTTGATTATTAAAAAAAAATTTAGAATTGTTAAAATTATTATTTATATTTAAATTATTAAAAATTGAAACTTTATTGTAAGAATAATTAAAATTTCACACTGTTACTTATTATTCTTGTAATAATCCAAATTCTATTGTTCAGTAAAATGTGTCAAGTCTTTGTACTTGAAGCTCTTTTGAAATATTGTCAAAATCAGCTCATTAAGATTATCAGTCTGAAAGACGATAGTAAAAAATTAAAAAAGCTATCCGTAATATAATTGCTGAACTAAATTCAAGATTAAATGAATTTCTTTGAAAATAATACTGCGAATAGAAGATAATTCAAATTATTCATTAATTTCTTTTATTTTTCAGTAATCTACACTGACATTCTTCGTTTTATTCAACAGATTATCCTTAAGCTTAAAGATACTTTTAAAAAAACAACTCGTATCGCGCTCAATAAAGCTTAAACGCTGATACACAAGCTTGGTGTTAACTGAATTACAGTTTCGCCCTTAACACTGCTTTAATAACCTTCGTAGACTTAAATGTACATTATTTGGAATATTTAGCGATTAATTTGTGTATAGATATCTTTGAAGACATTTCAGAAGGTATATCTATGCATAACATTTGCATTTCTATGCGAATGGAATATTATCGTATAAGAATGGATAGAGAATAAGATGTAAGGCAAGGAATACAGAATTCGTCGCTTATAATTATGAGGTCTTGTTAAATTTTCAAGATTATCCAGACATGCGCTAAATTATTTTATATCAAAAACTATACTCATCATATTTTATTATTTTCCAAGAAATTATTTTTCTTTAGACAAAGCGATGATTGTTTCTTTTTGTATTGTGAGTAAACAGCTCTAATGGCTCTGCACTTTACCGTCGGTTTTCATCACTCCTCCATTTATCATTCACGTAGGATGATTAACATTCGTTGGCATGAATAAATCAGTTTTTGGTTGAATTTTTCTTTTTAAAATTGTGTCATTTATTTAGGAAAAAATTTTTTTGAAAAAATAAATAAAAAATTAATTATTTTCAATTAAAAGTGTTTAAAATTTTTTAATTTGTATGATTGATAAGCTTTTTAAGAGCGCGGTTTTTAATTTTTGTAAAATGTATAAAAAATTATAAATAAGCTTTGATTTAAAAATTTTTTATAACAAAAATTCTCGATGAAATTTTATTTTTGAAGTTTTCAAGTGAAATAATATCGAAAAAAAAAATTACACATTCTACAATAATAAATTGCAAAGTAATTATTTACAAAAGTAAAAAAAAAAATTCTTATTTTAATTTCACAACTGTCACGGAACTTGACTCTTGTTTTATTTTTTTTTAAACTTATATAATGAGTAGAAAATATACACAAAGTGTTTAAGGTCATATATTAAAAGGACTATTAAAAGAAATTTATTTTTATTGCAACTATCTCTCTGGGAACTGTGAATTCTTTAAAAGTTTGTTTTTTAACATCATCAAGTTAAGTAAATTCAACAAAAAGCTCTGTTTACAACTCTGTAGTATAGAATAAAATAAAATATGATAAGTACTCAAAGAAACCAATATCAAAAGAACGTCTGGTAGCTGTACTGTTGTGAAACGTAAATGGTGTTTTTTGAGGGTTTCGCTTCATCGCACCTGAGTCCTCTCCGAGCTTTTTTTCACAGCTTTTCCAACAATACGCCACGGTAGTTCATAAGTAAGTTCACAGAAAAAAAAATGTATGAAAGCGTAGAAAAGTAAGCACTAAATTGATAACTCAACGCGTCGAATTTCTGAACAATGTAAATTCAATTTTATTTTCTAGCGAGCTTTTATAGCTAGATTTTTCACAATGCGAAAAATGCTTCTTAAAATACTTTTAGGATTTTAAATTAAAATAAAATCCGTGACTAGAAATACGATAAAAAGTAACTTTGACTTTTTCGTAAAAGAAATTTATTTTTCATAGAAAATTTTTCCGAATAAATTCACCATATTGTATATCGTTGACCTTTAATAAAAATATTTTTAGATATTATTGTGGTTGATGATTGTGTCATGGAAAAAAAAAAAAAAGGTAATTAAACTGTAGCCCGAGTAAGAGAGCAGGACGTTAAATAATTCAAGATAACGTAACAACACACCGCTTTTCTTCCCCCTTAATTTCTGACTCAGCAATGAAATGTTGCCGACAAAGTTTAATGCATGATGATTGAAGACTCTTATCATAAACTTTCTTCATTTCAATGACAAATTATCCGAGCTTTTATAAATGATTACAGATCCTCAACAATAAAGTGTAAAATTATTTAAAAAATTCTTCTAGCCTTTAAAAATGGACTCTTAAAATATTTTAAAGTGAATTCACATGACAAGATTATGATACGTTGTAAAACTTTTTACTTAACATATAATTTAATCTTAAAGCACTTGTGCCAGCTAAGTTCTCCTGTTTTCCGACGAAGCGATAGTCTTCAGAATTCGATTTTAACTTTTTCTTCAAGTATTTTATAATAATAATAAAAACAAAAGCCATAAACTAAAACATTTTGATAAATTACAATGAAAAATAATTTTTAAATATAATTTTAATGAATATTACTTCGCAAATCAAACATTTATCCGATTATGGTGAACTTGTGCGGGCTCTGGCAGGAAAATAGAAAAATTTAAATGCCAGTTTGTCTTCGAGGTTTTAAATCGCTAAAATAAACGCTTGTATACATTTTTGAGCTCGGAAAGATCAATAACAGACGGACAGATGTATTTTTAAGATAAGCCGTCGTGGTCAATCTTATTTTTGTTTTGTTTTATAACTTTTAGATATAAAAGGACAAAACACATTATTTTAGTTTATTATGACAGCAGCGATATATCTTGAAGGAATCAACTTTGCCGCAATCGACGCAGCTTTTTGATCCTGAGGGTGATTTTACTTTAATTTGAAAAATAATGGGTCACAAAAAATCTCAAAGTAAAATTTTTAAAAATAAATAAATTTGATAAAAATTAATTTTTAAAAATTGCTCTTTAACTAATAAATTTTGATACTGTTGAAGAGTTTGAATTTTCCCAGCGGTAAGTAAAAAGAAAGAGTGGCATAACGAATGCAGAGAAAAATAGCTCGAGTAGTGAATAAAAATGTATTCCTAAGTGTATTTTCTTTTAAATTTATACACAAACAAGTAAATATAAAGCAAACTCACCGAGCTTAACATAACATGTACGAAAAAAACCTGAACCCAATATAACGCTAAGTAAGCCAAGTACTCCCTGTGGAAACTCCGTAAGTAAAAAGAGAAGTAATACAGCTAATAGCATCTTGGTAGTTCTGTCAGTTTGTCTTTGTTTATCAATAGCTTTAGCTGATTTTTTTTTACTCTTTTTAATGTCACACGAGCTATCGCGCACTTTGTCGTCAGTTTTTCTCACTAAAGTCGCGTTTATCAGGAGCTTTCTTCTTTTCTTAGTATCCATAAGCGCCTTGATCAGCCGAAGACTCAAAATGGTCAGTGCGATACAAGGTATCAGTTTGATCACAACACTGTACATGCAAAAATTAAGTAAATTAAGAAGACTATTGGCCTTCATCGTGTCACTCAAGTCAACGAACCACAGCGTCTGATTAACTCTTAATTCAGTCGAATTGTACAAACTTGAATTTGTTAAATTATCATTTGGATCAAACAACTCCTGAGTGGAACGGACTTTCGTTGTAAAGTAAACCGGGAGACAAATTAACGGGCAAATTAAATAAGTTCCTAATATAGTTAATACTGTTCTTTTGGTGCTACACCATTCAGTATTACTTCGAGGGTAAGCTACTGCAATGAATCTCCAAATTGCCAATGTTACCGTCAGCCCGATTGATATTGTGTGGAATATTTGGGTGAAAATAGAGTGAACTAGCACAAATACAGCCCACCCGTATGTGTACATGTCTTTTCTAGGCCTGTGGTACAAGTACATATGACTCGCGTATGGAATGTACTCCAGCATAACTAGCAAGTCAGCAACAGCCAATCCAGTTAGAATGTAATTTGTCGGAGAAATCATTTCACGACGAGTCAAGACCATAATATTCAAGGTATTGGCGATTGAACCGAAGATGCAAACTAGCAAGCTCAACCATCCGTGCATTTTCACATACTCCTGATGAAAGTGGTCTAAGCCTGGACCGCATTGGAACATCGAGATGTTTTGAGAGTATGTTTCGTTTGTTAAATTCATTTTTTTTAAATATTGATGAACCTGTCATGCAATTTATATACATATTTGTGTATACAAATTTTTTATGTAAATTTATGTAAATATTGCAGATTTATTCTTGACATTTTTACAGCTTTTTAGCTAATTTAAAGAGTTTAAAACTTTTCTATTAACTATATTCATCCGTACTAACTAAAAATCTATCGCGCGCTTCAATTTTATAAATATATATTTTTAAAAATATGTTTCTTATCATTTAAAATTTTTTTTGAGGGTCAACACTTTTCACTAAATTTTAATTTTATTGTTTTTATTGAGTTTCTTATTGCAATTTTCTCACAAATAAATTATGGGATGAAAATAAAAATTTTGAAATAAATTATATCACGCGGTTAAATATCGACAGATGATTTCCGCTCCGCGTGCGACCGTCGAATGTGGTTAATATGAGCTTTGCGACGCCTCGAAGATGAAATAAGCGACGTCGCGACGCATGCGTTTAACTTTCTCATGTAGTGTTCTTTCTATTCTCTTTGACTTTTTTTTTTATTTTCTTTTTTATTCTGTGAACACAATACATACCCCGGTGTAATGACTCTGGATAAATTCCGGTAGTAACGATTATTATAAAAATTTATTGTCGAAGGATCAAGATAGATTTCATTTAAGCTGACGTCTAATAATAATATAAATATTTTCTTCCGGTGTTATCTTTTATTGGGCTTCTTTTTTTTTTTTTGCAAATCCAGAATTACAAATCTTGAATAAATTAAAGCTCTTTTTTTTACGAATTAATTTTTTTGCAGGAAAAATTCTTTATTGAATTTTTAATGTTGAATAAATATGAATAATAAAATTGAAGTAATCATATCGCTCCGATTTATGATACAATAATGAAAATGTAAAGTAAGATAAACTCAAAGATTGTATTTATAAAATTCATCGTAATATTTACGGTATTAAATTTAGTAAACTGAACTTTTGGCAAGTGAAATGTTTTTAATGCCAGTTGGCAAAATATTTTATTTAATATGATTGATCATTTCATGAAATAAACATTTTTTATTAAACAAGAAAAAGTTATATTTACTAATGACTCATCTTAAAAGATTAAAAATTGAATCTTTTGATATTTATTATAGATTTTGTATCCCACACAAATTCTATTTCAGAACTTTATTTATAAATATTAAAATTTTTTTTTTTATTAAAAGAAATTGAAATAAATTTATGAATAAATTGTAATTGTTTTTTTTTTTATTCCATATTATTAATAGAATTTTGTAGCTAGTATCTCTAGATACATAATTAAGAAATGACCTTGTATCTCGTGAACTATCGATATATTCAAAGATATAAGCTCTTCCTGATGTTACAATCATCAAGACCTTTCATTTAAGTACCCAGATCAATTTTTCATATATTTATATGTATTATATATATGTATATATGAAAAATATATCAAAATGCATGTGGGTACTTGAATAAAAGCTCTTGACGAGTGTAACATCGGGATGAGCTCATATCTTTAAAAAGGTCAATAGTTAAGAAAATACAGCGCAATTAAACAGATATTATTATTCAATAAAAAATTTTTAAAGCTGGCAAAAATTGTGAGTTTATTGCTTTTATTTTTATTCTATATATTTCATACTTTTTAAGCGCTTATTATGTTCTAAGAATGAGATAATGTGGCCGATAGAAGGGTATCCCTCAATAACAGGACAAAAATCTTTTTCTTCATGAATAAAAGAAACAGGAGTGAAATTTCACTTTTTTTCTTTTATGTAGGGTAGTTCATGTCAAATCACTGAGGTCGTGACACCGACCATTTTTTATTTAACTAAATTCTTCATGTTACAGTTCTTCTTGAAAAATGCGTAATATTATAACTTTTTTTTATCTCAACCTAAAAATAAATTGTCAATTTTTTTTAATTTATGATTTAGAATTTTTCAAAAGTAACTTTTGAGAATATATGAACAGGAATATCAGTTGTCGATAAAACATAAATTTATTTTATTTCAAATTCAAAATTATACAGTACTGTAAATAAAATAAATCGTCTGCCCAATGGCAGGTTAATTTCGCTAGTGGCCATAACTCCCTAAATAATGATTTTAGGGGCAAAATAGGCCATTTTCAATCGTCGAAAATTATTATTTATGTTTTGGAAACATAAAAGTGGCCATAACTCCTAAAATAATGACTTTAGGGGCAAAATAGGCCATTCTAAATCGTCGAAAATTTAAATGACTGTTTTCGGATCTTCCAGTGGCCATAACTTTTAAAATAATCGCTCTAAATGGAATTTTAACCACTCTGAAGTTTTCCCCGGGAAATTTCCTGCAAGATACAGTGGTTTTTTATAAAGAAAAAACTTTTTTTTTCAAAGATATTTGGACTTTAAGAAAATCCGGAAAATCTTCGATTTAAAATTTTGACTCTGGACCATAAAAGTAGCCATAACTTTTAAAATAATCGCTCTAAATGGAATTTTAACCACTCTGAAGTTTTCCCCGGGAAATTTCCTGCAAGATACAGTGGTTTTTTATAAAGAAAAAACTTTTTTTTTCAAAGATATTTGGACTTTAAGAAAATCCGGAAAATCTTCGATTTAAAATTTTGACTCTGGACCATAAAAGTAGCCATAACTTTTAAAATAATCGCTCTAAATGGAATTTTAACCACTCTGAAGTTTTCCCCGGGAAATTTCCTGCAAGATACAGTGGTTTTTTATAAAGAAAAAACTTTTTTTTTCAAAGATATTTGGACTTTAAGAAAATCCGGAAAATCTTCGATTTAAAATTTTGACTCTGGACCATAAAAGTAGCCATAACTTTTAAAATAATCGCTCTAAATGGAATTTTAACCACTCTGAAGTTTTCCCCGGGAAATTTCCTGCAAGATACAGTGGTTTTTTATAAAGAAAAAACTTTTTTTTTCAAAGATATTTGGACTTTAAGAAAATCCGGAAAATCTTCGATTTAAAATTTTGACTCTGGACCATAAAAGTAGCCATAACTTTTAAAATAATCGCTCTAAATGGAATTTTAACCACTCTGAAGTTTTCCCCGGGAAATTTCCTGCAAGATACAGTGGTTTTTTATAAAGAAAAAACTTTTTTTTTCAAAGATATTTGGACTTTAAGAAAATCCGGAAAATCTTCGATTTAAAATTTTGACTCTGGACCATAAAAGTAGCCATAACTTTTAAAATAATCGCTCTAAATGGAATTTTAACCACTCTGAAGTTTTCCCCGGGAAATTTCCTGCAAGATACAGTGGTTTTTTATAAAGAAAAAACTTTTTTTTTCAAAGATATTTGGACTTTAAGAAAATCCGGAAAATCGTCAATTTAAAATTTTGACTCTGGACCATAAAAGTAGCCATAACTTTTAAAATAATCGCTCTAAATGGAATTTTAACCACTCTAAAGTGTTCCTCGGGCAATTTCCTACAAGATACAATTGTTTTTTATAAAGAAAAAAATTTTTTTTAGGAGATATCAGGACTTGAAAAAACTTCGAAAAATCGAAAATTCAAATTTTTTACTCCGAAACATAAAAGTGGCCATAACTCCTAAAATAATGACTTTAGGGGCAAAATAGGTCATTATGAATCGTCAAAAATCATTATTTATGTTTAGGAAACAAAAAAATTTTTTTTCCATAATATAAATGAATAATTTCATTCGAAAAGTCGTCAGCTTTTGAAAATTTCTGTCTATTTAACACCCGCACAAAAGTTGGCTTATGAGATATTGATTGTCAAAGTCGAAAGCATCATTCGGACGTTGATGGCCTACGGCTTTGTCATAAATCATTACACCGACCTCGATCAAATCTCAAATGAAAGAAAAAACCGTGGGAAAAAAAAAAGTTAACAATGTCGTTACTCAAAATTATTTCCTGATATTATCGTTTCACATTCCAAAAATAGGTATAATGGTTGTTTCATTTTTGAGGGATATTCTTCGAGAATTAAACTTTCGATCAAAATGAAAAAAATAATTAATTAAACATTTCTAAAAAGATTTATCAAGTTTACTTTAAATAATCGTGATAATTTTTATCGAATAATTAATTTATTGTGCAAAACAGAGTTTTTTGAATTTGAAACGATATTTTTCTCCTCTTAAAAATCGATCGAATCATTCACTTTTTCAAGCGATAAGCTAATTTTTAATTATCTCCTTAAACGCAGCATTATCAAGTTTGTTCGATTAATTAATAAATTAAATGCACGGAGAAAGGGAGTGATAGTACTTGGCAATTAACAATTATTTTATTACCGAATTAAGGCTTAACAAAGGATAGAAACGTGGTTCAATTAAGTAATCGCTAAGCGCGATTAATTCTGTAATTTCCTCGGATTTAATCTGTTATAACTTATGTAATGTTTCTTAAAATTAACATTTTTAACGTCAAAATAAAAATTTTCTAAATTACGTCGTTATTTTTACTTTTTCTCAGAAGAAATTGCGAGAAAAAAATTGAATCAAAAAATAATTTCAAAGAACTTTACAAGTAATTTTTCTTTTCATTCAAATTAATTTTTTTTTTACTGTACACAGCTACTAAGGCGAAAAAATACTTTTTACAAAGTTAAGTATCCATCTGACGTGCCTTAAAAGTAAAATTGACATTTGTACGAACATGAACTAAGCAAACACAAATATCGAACGAAAGATATGCATGTAATAAGTGAGAATGCCGTACACATGAATGGAACATGCGCGTTTGATCACTCTTGCTATGAGCTTTAAGCTACAAGGTAATCATCACCGGAGAAATACATAGAAAATCTAATGAATAACAAGTACGAAAGGTACATATATATATCTACGTTCTATCTCCACTGGGAATTTTACTTTCTTTTATTAAACACACAGTCGTGCGACCAAAGGTAATTATAACTATTTGCTCATCACAAATAATCATAGTCTAGATATTCTATATTCATATATATGTGAAAACCACATTTAATCAATTCTGACATTAATTTAAAATAATAAAATTGTCTTTTGAGCTCTAAATTTTCCTTCACTGTAAAAAATTTTGCGACATTGCGTTGAATAATTTTTGGCTTAAATATTTAAAATTTTAATGTGTAAATTCAACGTTCTTTGTGTTAAATTAACAATAAACATTTTTAACATAGAAATTTTTTGACGCAAAATTTTTTACTGTGTTCAAAAGATAAAAAAAAATTTTTTCTAAATAAATAAAAAATATTTTATTGAAATATATGCTTCAATTTTTACTTCAACTGTAAAATTAATTCACAGAAGAATAAAAATTTTTTAGTTTTAATAAGTGACAGGATAAATTGTCAAATCAAATTATTCTCACTGCGTATTTTACATTTTTTTTTTCTGTGACCTAAATCGATATTTGTATTGTATAATAATATGAATAATTGCGCGAATTTACAGCCAGAATAAAATCGGATCAATTTATGTAAATATCATAAAAGTTAAAATGATTTATTATATTTCGTGCATTATCCGCATAAAATCTACTATTTCCAATGCCAACTCAACATCAAGTACATAAGAACGAGCTAGTTCGAGATTAATGTGAGTTAACGAGTTGAAAATAATCTCTGTTTCCGCTGGAGAGATGATTATACCTTGTTTTCTCCGGTGCGTGGGAGTTTGATGTTATTTGAGTCTTCTTATAATTCCGTTTGTTACTGCATGAACATCTTGAAATAGTCGTAAGTCGTTTTATCTGGAAAACTACACCGAGAAGAAACCTTATTGATTTAAGAATGAAATAATTTATAATGTAATAATATTTCCTTTATATTTTATTTTTACTTCAAGGTCTTTAGTTCTCTTAATTTACATATATATATCTACGTTCTATCTCCACTGGGAATTTTACTTTCTTTTATTAAACACACAGTCGTGCGACCAAAGGTAATTATAACTATTTGCTCATCACAAATAATCATAGTCTAGATATTCTATATTCATATATATGTGAAAACCACATTTAATCAATTCTGACATTAATTTAAAATAATAAAATTGTCTTTTGAGCTCTAAATTTTCCTTCACTGTAAAAAATTTTGCGACATTGCGTTGAATAATTTTTGGCTTAAATATTTAAAATTTTAATGTGTAAATTCAACGTTCTTTGTGTTAAATTAACAATAAACATTTTTAACATAGAAATTTTTTGACGCAAAATTTTTTACTGTGTTCAAAAGATAAAAAAAAATTTTTTCTAAATAAATAAAAAATATTTTATTGAAATATATGCTTCAATTTTTACTTCAACTGTAAAATTAATTCACAGAAGAATAAAAATTTTTTAGTTTTAATAAGTGACAGGATAAATTGTCAAATCAAATTATTCTCACTGCGTATTTTACATTTTTTTTTTCTGTGACCTAAATCGATATTTGTATTGTATAATAATATGAATAATTGCGCGAATTTACAGCCAGAATAAAATCGGATCAATTTATGTAAATATCATAAAAGTTAAAATGATTTATTATATTTCGTGCATTATCCGCATAAAATCTACTATTTCCAATGCCAACTCAACATCAAGTACATAAGAACGAGCTAGTTCGAGATTAATGTGAGTTAACGAGTTGAAAATAATCTCTGTTTCCGCTGGAGAGATGATTATACCTTGTTTTCTCCGGTGCGTGGGAGTTTGATGTTATTTGAGTCTTCTTATAATTCCGTTTGTTACTGCATGAACATCTTGAAATAGTCGTAAGTCGTTTTATCTGGAAAACTACACCGAGAAGAAACCTTATTGATTTAAGAATGAAATAATTTATAATGTAATAATATTTCCTTTATATTTTATTTTTACTTCAAGGTCTTTAGTTCTCTTAATTAAAAAATAGAAAAGGAAATTTTTTAATGAAAAAATTAACATAATGATCTTTAAGTAGACTCGTTTAATTATTTATATGTTTACATGCATACGTTAAGCTAATTGGGTATTCAAAAGAAGAAATAGTGTTTGTATCTTGAAAAAATGTGCAAAAAAAAAATTATTGATAACGAAAATAGTTAAGAATTTTTTTAAACTTATCTATAAACTACCATTGAAAAGATGAGAAGATTTCTTCTTCTCCCTTTTTTCTCCATTTCGACGATCCTATCGTACGCTAAAATGGGAGCGCTTCCCACTTTATAGGTAGCATTTACATTTATAAAATGTTACAACGAAAACGCTTGACGATTTTCGTGGAAAACTAAATTACCTTTGGGGTTTATTCCTCAAAACGCCGTGCAAAGGACCAGTTAAAACGATATGTACGGCTCTACACGGAAAAAAAAAATCTTAGACTTGTATAGTATCACTTTACTTCACTATTGTCAGGCTTTCCTCCCATATGAATTGGGAGGGTTTATTAACATACGCCTTTGTCTTACTTTTTGAATGTCTTGCAATTTTACTCTGCACACTTTTGATAACAAATCGATCAGTACAGTGAGAGAAAAAATTTATTTGAAATTGTTGTGAGAAGAAATTAATTTTTCTAAAAATTAAATACAGTGAAAAAAAAAATACTTTTATTTAATTGACAATTTCTTGGTTCAAAAAACTCGATGAAGATCAAATATTCTATTATTATTATTAATTATTAATTTCTGAAAAAAAGAGCATAAATATTTATCTTTGAATAATAGATAAACGAGAGAATTATTTTTTTAAAAGTTAAATAGTTGAATAGCATTAACATAAATCATTTTGCAAGCTCGGGATAAGGAATAATGTTCAAATACGAGGTATCAATCAAATTCTGTCGGTCAATAGACATAATTATTAATTCAATATTCATGATATAATCAAAGAGACAATGTTGACTTCCATGGTGATTGCTAATAATGGATGAATCGATCAATGGATGATGTAGATGTACTAACTAGATTCAGTTTTCAGAGTTGTCAAATTAAAATTCATTCGTTTAATGTTTCTCAAACAAATAAACTAATAAAGATCGATCGTGAATTAATTTAAAGTAACAAAGTGAAGCTATTGGATTAGGATGCGCTCGATCTAGTTTCGGAACTTTAGAATTATGAGAAACTAAATCGAGGAATATAAAAAGCTTCATGCTTTTACCAAAATAATAATGATGAATAAAAATATTATCCAAAATTATGACAGCCAATATTTTTTCCAACTTTTAGAGGCAAAAAAACTATAGAAATTTTTATTTTTTCTTTTGACAACATTTTTTATCATAATAAACCCCATTTGTAAATAATTATAAATAATTGTGAGTGATATAAAAAGTCGATTGAATTTAGTAAAGTGGTAGAGAGGATATGTTAAGAATGTTAGTAAAATTAAGGATAATCATGAGGCATGTAGAGCTCCAAAAATCGGTGTGAGAGCTCTAGAAGCATTAATGAAGCTATATTAATTAAAACTCAAGATATCTAGCGTTAAATTACTTCTGTTGGATATATAATCACAAATATTTGTCGGGTTGTACAAAGGACCCGATGCTGAGTGAGCCAAAGTGGTTCTTGTGATTGGAACACAATCAGCGAAGGTGAAGATTCTCTGGAAGCATGTGGTGCACCCAGAATTGTTAGCTGTGATAGAAACTTTGGACAGTCAATACAAACTTTAATTAATTAGATTCTTGATAAATAGTACAGCAATATGCTTTCTTCTCGCTTCAAAGGATCCAGGTTAAAACGCTGTGCAAATTATTGTCATTCTCGGAAATGTGAAGGCAAATTTGAGTTTTATTACAAGTCAACCTGCCTTTAAAAGTACTCGTTGTCAATTATTTTGTCATGTTTTATATTACGTTTGGATGAACACAAGCTTTGAGCTTGTAAAACGCTTTTTGTCATTTTTTGTTACTTTTATTAAGCTGTCGCTCGTTGAAAATTACGGATAAAAATTCATAAATATTTTCAATCTGTATATTATTTTTTGCGTGTATGAAACCGTAAAAGTTTCGTAAAAATTATCACAAAAAAAAAAAAAAGATTAAATTATTATTTATAATTTTTTAACAAGCATTTTCTGAATTTCGAAGTATCAAAAAATTTCAAACAAGAGTTAATTTTAAAGTAAACATCAAGTTACTTTTTATATTTCTCGGTAAAGAGGGTAAAGCACAAAGTGCTTTAACCCAATTATGTATTACTATATTTTTGCGGACAACAGCCAAGAGGTAGATTTGTTGCGCGTTGTTCGAGCAAAAAATCCCTGTGAATTGTGTATTTACAGAAACTTTTTTCTCACAGGCTGCCAAAAGTTTGCCGTCAAGACTATTGTCTACAAAACTAGTCAAAAAAATCCCAAAAAAGACTTCAGTTTGAATATTAATGGGATTTTTTTCTTGCTAAAAGCCCGAGAGTTGCGACAAAGTGAATTTTTATTACAGAATCGTTAACTTCAATGACTTCACTGCTCGTTTTATGGCATTAATTTTTCATGAGCGGTGTTTTTAGGTTTTTTTTTTAAAAACAAAGCTCTTAAATTTCTCCCAAAG
>JZSA01004858.1:0-12404 GCA_000956155.1 Cotesia vestalis | reverse complement strand
TTGTAAAAAAAAAAAAAAAAAAAAAAAAAAAAAAACGGGAAATCAATAGAAAGCTAAACGTAGTAGTACCATTCGGTGGAAATTTTTCGTTCTGTTGATTAAGCGTGACTGCTCTCAACTCGAAGGGATGATATCATCGGCCACAGAGCACGTACTTGCTACTTTCAGGATTAATTTTGTTGGTAATGGCTATCAAATTTAGCTTCTAGAATTCGTTTTATATTTATTTTTTTAATCTTTTATCAAAGTTTGCTAATCGTACTACCACTTATACCTTTTTTTGTTGTTAAAATATATTAAAAATTTTTTTAAAAAATTAGACGGTACAAAAAAAATTTTCCAACCCTCTTTATTTAAAATTTTGCTATTTTATTCAGTACTGACGATTTCATGGAATTACAGTTGACAAAATTAAATCTTAGTCAATTAGAATCTTAAATTAATCTCTGCTGGGAAGCACAATCCGAGGTATTAAAAAGACAGAACCACGAGGAGCCTTTGATTGTCGAGAAGTTAATTAAATCAATACAACTGTGCACATTCAATGCCGTACGTAAAGACTAATTATATATTTCTTTTTTGGGATTCTCTTTGTTCAATGTCAACCTTTTCATTTTATTTTATCTGAAAAGAAAGAAATGAGTTTGCGAGATTAAGTATTAATTCACTTTATGATTATTTTTTTAAATAAAGAAGATATCAATTTAATAAATAATGTGATTTTTCTTTGAGGTAAAAAAAAAAAAAAACCAGAACTGTAACATTAAAAAAAAAGTCTGTAAATTTTTTAATACCTCAAATTTTACACAATTTTTTAAATAAATTTTACAGAACTCTTTTTCAGTGTCGCCAAAAATTTAGATAATTATTCAATGCAGAGCGTAAAATTTGATAACACTGAAATTGACAGATATTAAAATTTTTTTTAGAATTTTATAGCAATAAAATTATTAAAAAAAATTTAATTAAAAAATTTCACATGTGAAAATTAATCAAAATTACAAGTGAAAATTTTTAGAAGCATTTTTTTGTTGTAATTAATTTGTTAAAAAATTTTTTTTAATTGAGAGCTGACCGCTAACTTTAGTATCATAAAATTTGCTACTTTTAGCTGTAAAAAATTTTTTAGTCAAAATAAAAGCTCTAAAAAAAAGAATTTTTGAATATTTGAAGCGCTATCATAATTAAAATTATATTTAAAAATAAACTGCGGTTCCAATAAATTAAATAAACATTATTAATAATTTTTATCGATGCTCCAAATTATTTTCGTCCAGTTATAAATTATTGAATTTAATTAACAAGAGAATTATTTTTATAAATAGAGCACAGAGGAGTTAATTAAATTGAAAACTGATAATTAATTTTTAGATTGAGCAAAAAAATTAAAAACATCCATAAAAATTAACGGACGTTAAGTTATTCACGTGACCTAGCAAAAAGGGCACTTGCCTCGGCATTTAAAGAAAAGTTAGGCAACTTGTATATTTTATTGTACTTTTCAGTCAATAAAAATACGCATGTCTTAAAAGTAAAATAAAATCTAAAATCCGTCTTGTTAAATGAAAAAAGTTAGTTAAGTAATAAGCGACAGAAGTTGAAAAAGTAAAAATAAAGATAAAAAGAGGGAAAAATAATACAATTCTCTTGTCTTGGAAATCTTTTTATTGGAAGTCAGACTTTTTTTTAATATTTTTTTTTCTCTACTCTCCTTCTGTATACAAGTTGATTTTACCTGTCGACCCTTCGCTGAGCACACAACATATTTTTATTTTTCATCAAGAAAAATGGCTAAAAATATTACCGCCTTTCTTTTCATACTTGTTACCAAATAAAACTTTTTACGCTCCTGTCTTTTTGATGCTAATGTATAATTCTGTTGTTTTTATAATCACGGCTCAGAATTTACACTTTGCTGAGAATTTATGAGTCGTTTTTTTTTTTTTTAATTGGTAATTTTAATAACTTGAAACTTAAAAAACAAAATAATTAGTTTTTAAATAAATTTTATCTTCTTTTTTTCACAAAAAATATTTTTATACATTATTTTTAAAGAAGCAAATCTCAATAAAATAGAATAAATGTCACATGTCTGAATTTATAATACTCTGAACAAGACCGCGTATGTAATGCACGAATTTTGTTCATTTTGAGAACGAGCCACGATGTTAGACTTGTAAATTCTCTGTAAGCTTATTAGAATCCTTTTTACATATGTATTGAAATGAATTTTTTAGCTCATGTAATTTTCATGAAAAATCTTTGAATGGAAATTTTGAATTTTTATTACTAACACTAATCAATTATTTAGTTTTCTATCTAAGAATCGGCATAAGTTTTCAGATAAGAACTTTTGTTCAAGTTTGTTCCGTCAATGAGGCGAATTTGACATATTTTGCCTCAGGCATTTTTTGTACTAGTACAAGTGAACGCTTACAAAGCTGTCTTGTGCATAAGATTTTGCATTTAGTTACGGATTTAATTTTTTAATGTTCCTAAAAAGCTGAAATTTTTTTTTTTCAAGTTACAGTTTTGATAAACTTTGAAATAAATTTAATAAACTCTAGAAAAAAATTTTTTATCAATTTATTATACTTATCAATTGATTTATTTTTTATTTATTTATTTATTATTATTTTAAATTTATTTATTATTTATTAATTTATTTATTAAACACAAATTAAATGACTAAAAGTGTAAATAGTAGTATATAATAGCTAAAATAAATAGAGAAATTTCAACTACTGTAAAACTTCCTGGTAGTTTATAAAATTCTTGAATCGCTCTTTGAACATTAAAACTACCCCGAGAAAAAAAAAAAAAACAAGAAATTTAAAATTGAAAAATGAGCATTAAATTAAATCGATAATTTTAAAACGCTGTTAAATTAAAAACATATTTATATATACTAAAAAAAAAATTATTTAAGTTTAGTATTGGTTATTATGAGATAAAAGTAAGAATATAAAAAGTTTGGAAAGTCCATAAATGCGAACCTCAAAGTTTTATTTATTGAAAAAAAAAAAATATTGATTACCTACCGCTTATTGGTATTTATTTATCTCATGCTACAGTTTTACAACTATTTTTTTTTTTTTTTAAAGAAAAGCAATTTATACTTTTTTATTTACTTTTTTCAGAATAAATTCTATAAATTTTAATGGTCAAGGTATTGAAAAACTATTTTAATACATAAATTGAACTGAAAGGTAAATCGAAGTAGTGATCAAATCAATTAAAATTTTTTTTTTCTTATATGTCTGTGTTCTTTTTATCTCAAACTTTTTTTTCAATAAATTTTTAAACAGAAGAAGAAAACATGCCACTCACAGAACATTAAGACAGTTTTAAGTTGACATAGAAAAATAATATTTAAAACTTGCGTTGAAGAAATTATTTGTTGTCTTCTTAGTTGAAGAAATTAAATATCTTCTTTTTTTAAATGTCGAATTATTTCAATTGATGATTACAAATTTTATTAAAAAAAAAAAAAAAATGAAAAAAAATAGTAAAGTATTAATTTTCTAAGACATTAATTAAAAAAGTTAATTTTTTTTACCGATATATTTTAGAAAAGAAAATTTATTAAGTGATCAAAGAGACATTGAAAGAATTACTAGCTATAAATCAAGAAGAAGAAGATCCAGTAACCACTTTGTTGCGTGAAAGACGGTCTAATTGGAAAGCACGATGCAGAACTTGTCGTGTGTATATAAATATAAATAAATATGTTTATTTTAAAAAATATAGACAACCTTGTGATTTTTTTTTTGCACTGTAATTAAGAAAAATTACGCGAGAGTTAATAGAAGAAATTTATTCTGAATAATTTCAATAAAAAAGTATATTTAATTTATAGTCAAGGATTAATTATTAATTAATATAATTAAATAGTGGTATTTATATCAAATTTATATGACATTAAAGTTAGCTGTCACTTGATAATTTTTTAATTTTTTTTAACAAAAAAATTTGTTCTAAAAAATTATTTTTAAAAAATTGCATTTTTAATTTGTTAAAATTTCTTCAAGTTCATTTTTGTAATAATTTTTTTTGTTGAAAAAAATTAAAACAATTAAGTGACAGCTAAATTTAATGTCATCAAATTTATGAGAATAAAATTAATAAGCTAAATAAAAAAAATTATTAAAAAATCAAATTTAAAAAAAAGGAGAGCGTGTAAAAAATATTTTGGCAAATAATAATTATTTTTATGTGTAATACTAGTTTAAAAGTGTAAGTAGGTAATTCAAATGTTGTTAACATTACTTACCGCAAAACCATAAAATAAGTAATAGCTGTTAGTCTTCTTACATTCCACAGTTAACAGTCGAAGACTAATAAAACTCTCACAACTTACTAACTTGGAGAGTTAAGATGTTATCGCATAGAATACGTGATAAAATTTACTAATCAAAAACACTAAAATTAAAACATAGAATATTGTGAATTAAATCTCTGCAAAAAAAAAATTTTTTTTTTATAAATAAGTCATTTAAAATGAACTCGACTGGGTAAAAATTTATCACGGATATAATTACAGTAAATTTATTAACAATTCATAGAATACTCTACAACAGCATAAGAATGTATATTCATACAAAAGAAACATTTAAATATTCAAGCCTGCGGTAGTTCAATTATTAATTGTATATAATCATTTCGACAAAATAATATTCAATAATGGTCTGCATTTTATTCTAAACAGTATCTATTACTAAAAAATAATAAATTAATAAAACATTGACAGTTTTATTTGGTTAGCTGTTATTTTCATCTATTCTCATTCAATACATTTTTTTTTTTAATTCTAATTGCAAGTTTTTCCTTGAAGCCAATCAAAGAATTCGAAACTTGCGTGTCATTTTTATTAAATTCACGATTATTCTCATATTGCATACATTTAAGAATTTCATCAGAAAATTTTCTTCTCTATTTCTTCTTTTTTTTGACAAAAAAAAAAAAAAAAAAATGGATTTGACATAAATTAGAACAAAGGAGCGCCGGAGATATTTATGACTGTGTGCCTGTCCCGAAACGGAGAGTCCCTTTGTTTGTTGGTATCCACTCGACCCAAATACACCCGCCAAAATCTCTTTGTTCTTTTGTTTGATGTCGGTTTTTTTAAAAAAAAAAAAAAAAAAAAAAATGGAATCTTAGGCATTGCCAAATATAATTTACGGTTCCTATGTTGAAGATTCTTAAAAGATATTTATGAAGCTAGTCAGAGAAAAAACGTGACAATCGACTAATTTTAGGGATCAGTTTAAACTTTCTGGATTCTGTGAAGAAATTATGGAAAAATTTGTTTTCAGCTTAAGGATTTAATTTATTCTGCATATAAATTCTTTAATTTGAAAGTTGTTTTTTATAAACTCGGCAAAAGTAATGCAAGTTTTTTTTTTTTTTTTTTAATTATTTGAAGAAATAATAAAAAACTAAAAAAATAATTTTGAAGAAATTTTTCCCTGGAATAAAATTAATTTTCAATACTGGACAGTCAAAAAAACTAATAAAGAAGAAATGAATGAATGTTATAAATATTAAATTGATTAAAGAGAAAAATTCTTAAACTAAAAAAATAATTTTGAAGAAATTTTTTTCTGGAATAAAATTAATTTTCAATGCTGGACTATAAAAAAAACGAATAAAGAAGAAATGAATAAATGTTGTCTGATAATTGGTGCGATATACAAACGCAAATTGTCGCAATCCCTTTAATAGTATAAACTTTGAGAGCTTATCTCGGCTCAGTGATTTGTAAAGTAAAGATTTTATATCTCTTATTCGAAAGTACAAATGGATGAAGTTAACCTTATCACATTAATTTTGGTAGAATGATAGTAAAGATCGTAAAATAATATTTTTAATTATTTTCTTCACTGAAATCGCACACAACAAATTGAGTTTTTGATGAAGAAATTGTAAAAAGCGATTTTCTTCCCAATGTCGATGCTTACAAGAGAGCGTTCGCAAATAAAGAATCAAAAGTAATTGGATAAAAAATGAAATGTAAAAATCTAATTCAATTTAAGTGAGTTGGCACAAAATTAATTTATTGTGAAACTAAAAGTCGCAATTTTGAGGCGAAAGATTAAACAGAGTAAAATGTCTATAAACTAATAAAGTAATTTATTTTTTAGTGAAAATTGAATTCAGAAGTGAACAGATGAAAAAGCTTTGCCATTTCACAAATGCTCTTCGCAATAAACAAATACATAAGATGATACTCCAGCGGAAAAATCTACTCGGGAAATAGCAGACATTCTACTGCACCTAAATTTAATCGAAGCAAGTGCATCGTATCACAAAAACGCACGATGACGATCACGTGCAATAGCTACAAATAACTGTGGCACCTGGGAATCCCAGAAGAAATCTTCCGGGAAAAAAGAATTCCCATGATGCTTCCTAACAAGAAAATAAACAAACGGAGAAAATAGAAAGAATTAAGATAAGTGTAATTTCAAGGGCGATTAAATATATCTTCAGAAGTTAAGAAAATTATTTATGTCTAGAATTAGTCGATTGTTAATCAAACTGTAATTTTTTGGAAAAATTTTGCTGTTAACAAAAATTAAATTGTAATTATTTACAAATGGGTCCACCTTATTTTTGGTCATATCTAAGTAAAAAATTAAGAATTTTTAATTTTATTTTATTCTGCTTATTTTTACGGCGAATTAATTATAAAAAAATGTCAAAATTCAATTTTTGCCTTTACAAGTTAAAAAAAATTTTTGGCTCCCATGTTTCTGGAAATTTTTTTTTTTTTATGTTTTTGACATATATTTTTTTGAAAAGTACATAAAAACGAATAATTTAAAAGAAAAAATTTTTTAAGTACTTTTTTTTGTTTTTTTCAAAAAAAAAAATATCAACAAAATCAAATAGAAATTTCGTTTAAAAAAATGGAAATTAAAATATTGAACAACTTCACTTGTAAATAATTACCAAAAAATTTTTTTAATTTACTTTTATAAGTTAAAAATGAATTCCCGAACTGTAAAACAAAATATTAATGGTGCAAATTAAAGTATCCATTATATTCCATAGTTGGATTTTTAAAATTTATTATTTGTTTATTGTTAACTATATTACATAGTGTAATTAAAAATTTTTCAATGTTTTTTAGCATATATTAATTTTTTCCTTACTTTGTTAATTGGTTCTACTTTTGCACAAGAATATTAGTAGTATTATTGAAATATTAATCGTGAAAATGATAATAATAATTTAATAATTGTAATAAACGAGCTATAGAAAACTTTTTACAACTGTAATCGTATCAGCTATTATTGTATAAGGCATGGAATATGGTACTTGTTTCAAGTGATTTGTTATTCCTAATTAAACTGTGTAGTTATATTACTTATTTACTCAAATTTCTTATAATATTGTATTTATATATATTTTTTTTTTTACATATTTTCGAAATCTACTTATCTACTTAAGTATTAATCATTTTAAAATAACTGCAATTTTTATCTACACTTCATACTTTTATTTTATTTCGTTGATAATCTATTTTGGTATTTAAACAACTAATACAAATTGTAAGTTTGCATATGATTTATAATTTAATTTATAGCCAGCTAAAAAGCTCCAAAAAAACCAAAATTCACAACATTTATCGGTTTTTTTGGAGATCACAGTACACGACATTATTCTCTTTTTCGATTAGATTTCATTCACTTCTTATTAATTAGTTAAATAATTATTAATGGCTTACATTTAAATGGGATTGATTTATATATATATTATATGCTTCTAAGTTCATCACATCACCATAAAATTTTTCAATAAAAACAATAACAATCAATGAAATGATGAAAAAAACAGTAAATTCGATTAAATTAATTAATATTTTCCTATTTTTTGTTTATTTTTTATTTTTTTATTTGAAACTTTGTTCATTTTTATGGTAATTGAGTGTTCTTGTTTAATAGTTGCATTAAAAATTAATTAACCTGTAAAATAAATTATTTAAAATTAATTAAACAGAAATTTTGAATAATTATTTAAAACAAGCCAATATTCATGCAGGATTTCAACTTAATTTAACTCGTTCAGAACATTATTATCATACTCTTCTTGGGCTGAAATATCTCACAGATAAAATCGATTTTCCGTGACCGATAGACACGAGAACAATTTTTATTGGAAATAGTTTAATTACGAAGTTTCTAACATAAAAAATAGAAAAAAATTACTTTTTCACATTTTATCGGAATTTAGTAAATATTTACCACGATGGAAATCTAATTAATTCACACACCGGAAAATGCTCCGGTAGCAATAATAAACTTTTTCGAAATTTATTTTATAAAAAAAAAAAAATCTCGGATGAAAAAAATTTTACAATTTATTTTATAAAAAAATATTTACTTCCCTTGTATTTTTACATTCCTAAGCAAGATATACACGTCCGAGTAATTACTTAAGTTTATTTTGCGGCTAGCAAGTTTCACTCACGCGCCATCTTTACGCTAATGCTTTACCCATTACTGTAAGTTACCGAAGACACGAATAACTCGCAAAGAGCAAATATGCGATTATTACACTTACGCTTTTAGACCGCGATTAATAAAATAAATAAATTTTACCAAGAGCGTCAAGAAAATATTGTTTTACAAACTTTACAATAGCTTCAATTATCTAAAAATAAAAAAATCTTGAATTATCTTTTCCATTAAAAAACTACAAGTTCATTTTTTAAAAAATTCCATGAAATATACTAATTTTAAGGAATAAATTTTTTTAAATTATATTTATGACAAATAATCAGACTTTCACTAAATAAATTATTAATGACGCTCTGTATGAATTTTTAAACTTTTTTCGGATAATTTGTGTTAATACACTGACAAGTATGATCAAGTAATTAAGATTAACAAAACTTTGACAATTTCTAATAGCAATTTAACTTTGTTACGAATGAGAACTTGCGTTAATTTGCACAACTTAATCGCGAACCATTGAGAAGTGCTTTATCAACACTTAGATATGAAATTTCAAATTTCCGCTATTTAGGTCTATAAAATAATCATTATTTATAAAAATTTCATTTAAAAAAATTATTTTTAACTTTCCGCTTTAAAAAATCAATTTTATATTTCCGTTCCAAAAAAATTATTGCAAATATTTTAACAATAATTAATAATAATACTAAAGTTTTATTTTTAGTATTATTATTAATGAATTTTTTAATTTTTTTAATTAAATTAATGCCGACATTTTTAATTTATCAAATTAGAACTAAAAATTGCACTTAAAATTTTTTGCAAATTAAAATTTGTATTTTTTTGTAATAATTTTTTCAATAAAAAAAATTCCAAAAATTTTTGGATATTTTTTTAATAATAATATAAAAGGCAAAATACTTCCGTTTACTTACAATTTGGACAGACACCCGCCTATTGTTCACGGAAATCGATAATAGTTGTCCCTACAATTTATAATAATAACAGTAAAAATATTTTTTTATCGGTGACATGTCAGTTCTATTCAATAATATTAATAATTCTCTGTAACGAGCAGTAGCTTCTTTTTAATTAATTTTATTCGGTAACAATTTACGCTATTAAATAATAAAATTATACTAATGACTTTGTTTATGAAAAAAACAAAAAATATATATACTCAAGAACACTCGAAGCATGTATTTAGTTAATTAAAAATGAACCATCCAAATTATGGGTATACAATTATTTTTTTTTTTCTTGCTTGACTATACAAAAACTCAAATAATTTTTAAAAAATAAAATCATTATACTTTTCAACACACAAACTATTTATATATTATTACTTATATATTTAATCGCAAAATTTATACCAATGCTATTTTATTTCTCAACGTTTATATGATAATGATAAAAACAAAACATCAATAAATTCATCTGTTTATTATTAAAGTATATTTTCAAAAAAATTCAAGGATTTTTTATTCATAAAAATTTGTAAAATTCAACGAGCTGTAAAGCGATTTAAAATTATTTTATTGAACAAAATAATTCTTTTGAAAGGTAAAATTTTAATTAAAAAATATCAAATGCAGCAAAGAGATAAAATTTTCCGCAACAGTAGAAAAATTAATGAGCTTTATGTGATTTTTTTTTATCGGATCCGATAACTTCCCTACTATTTAACGGGAAGGAAGTCGCAATGTTTTGTGAAGAAGATTATCCGACTGCGGAAGCGCAACAATATACTAATTTTTAATAATTTTTTTTTTTTTTATAATTTATCCAACTAAATATCGGATAAAAAAAAATCAAGCGCTAATTTAAAAGCAAAAGTTTCAATTTTAACTTTTAAAATTGTTTACAGAAAATCCGTGATATTGCAAATTTCTCAAGGTTTTATCTAAAAAGTTTTAAAACGTCCTTAGTTTGTAAATTTTGTTGATAAAATATCAGAATTTTATTAAGTACCAAGATTTTATTAAAAAGAAAACATTTTTAATTTAAAACAAACAAAGTTATAACTTTAAAACTACCGCGTTAAATAATCGTTATGCAAACAAAGCGTATCAATATAAAATTATAAAGCATTAAATTTTTATCGTGGAAATTTAATTTTCTCAGGCGATTATTTATTTCACGTGGATTTTAAAATTCCTCGTAATTTGTATTGGCCTTTTTTTAAAAAAATAAAATTTAATACTTTCCCAACGATATTCTATACCATTAAAGTTATAAGAAAATTTCCAATTCATTTACTGCTCTAGTGCCGGAAAATTTCTTCTTGATGCTTCGATTGACAAATTTAAGGATCAGCTTTATACTAAAAAGTAAAATAATAAAAAAAAAAAAAAATCAATATTGTTTAAAACTATTTGAATTTTTTCATTCAAATCCACAATTTAAACTCGCACTACAGTCTTTAAAACTTTACCAATTTCTCTATGAATAAATGTTGTTCGATTTATTAATTTAACAAGTATTTTCGAAAACATGCACGCATAAAAACGATTTTGTTTAAACAACAAATGACGGAATAACTGAAAAATATATTGTGGTAACAAATGAGTATAATTAAAATTTTTATAAATTTTACTCATTAATATTTAACCGTTGCTATGTTAAACGTTGCCAAAATGGTCACCATAGCAACTAGAAAATCGACAACAATGAAAACTTCACATCAATTTTTTAATAAAGAATTCTTATAAAATTAACTGTAACAAATTTATTTGTTGGCAAAAAAATTTGTTATACAAACTAAAATATCTTATCGAATTAACTGAAAAAATTTTTCTACAGTAACAAAACTGTATTGTTGTTATAACATATCAATAACTTGTTCTAATCTAAATTTTTTTAATTTTAACACATGATTTATTACCCCTATGTTTTAACAAATTAATTTGTTACCACAACACATCCTAAGTTATCTTAACAAAATTTTTTTCTGCGTGTGAATAAATTATCACGATAATTTATATAATTAATATATTGTTTAATATAGGCGTTTAACTATCTGAAATCTACCCTTGTATCCCGGGGAGGTTGATTCAACCCTATTTATCGTATTTTCTTACTACTATTTTATTTATTTTCAGATTCCATGTTCTTTATACTTTCTTAATTAACATAATCTGAATTTATTACATATATATTACCAGCATAATTGTGCTGTTCTGTCCTATATTTCTTTATTTAACTATAGCTTCTTTCTCAATCACTTCGCGGTTGCAACTCACAGCCAAACCAATTTGTCTAAGTCAACGCGACCAAGTAAAGTATGATTCGTCATAATTCTTGCCTTGTTATTTTATTAATAATTAATTAACAATATATTCTTCTTTTAAGAATTTTGTCGGGGGACAAATGGTAACTCAAAGAATATTTTTTACCAACGGCATAAATTTTTTCCTCACTTTTCTTCTTTTCTTCTGAATCTTACAGCTTTCCACACTTGAACTAGCCTAGTACCACAATATATCACAAGTTGTCGCTCTTAAACTTCCTTGACAAGGTCGCACCCGATCAATAGCTTCAACTCCGTTGTTTCTCTTACAATTTTTTCCCTCAAAAATAGGCGCAATGGTAAATTTAATTATTCTTCATTTAGGCAGATTTTATGAATCACAATTATACAACTACGTCATTTTAATTAACATATAATTACGTCGGCTTATGTATTTTATTGTTAAATTTTTTCTTCCTTGTAAGTTAAAAAATATTTTCATTAATTTATTGCAAGTACTTAGACAAATGTTACGCAGTCGCCTAGAAGTGGGCTAATCTTATTATATCAATTTATCATTTCGGTATCTTTTTTCGTTAATTATTTAAGATCTTTTAAATTGTTTTTTTTTCGTTAGATGGTCACAGCCTCAGCGCGCGTTCCTCTTGTTCCACGCTATTTTTTTTTTTTTTTTTTTTTTTTTTTTTTTTTGT
>JZSA01004857.1:0-13878 GCA_000956155.1 Cotesia vestalis | reverse complement strand
TTTTCTTTTTTTTTTTTTTTTCATGTAGCTATTATTGTTTCACCCTCAATACATCGTCGTTATTAATCACATTACAATATAATTTCGGCAATTAAACATTAAACGTAATAAGCACTTTCGATGAAATTAAATAAAAATGGCCTTAAATTTTTTTTTTGTAAATATTCATTATAAACTATCTTAATCTTCAATTAGGAAGTAACAAATTTTATCTTTATTTAATAAATTAATTTTATTTTATTTAAATTTTTGAGGCTGATTTTTAATTCAAATTTAATAAAATTATGCTGTCAAAAATAAATTAAAAGTTTTGCCATCAAAAAAACCCGATTGCAACTTTGAGAAGATATTTTAAACAGTAGTTTAAATTTTATAAAAAAAAAAAAAATAACAAAGAATTTAATGTGTCTTTATTTTTATTCCCTGTATTTTTTATTCCACGAGTTTCCACGCAATTTTTATTATCAGTTTACTTTCTAAAGACATTAGTGAAGCTATATGTGTATAATTTTGATAATGAAACTCAAGAATCGCGTTTAATAGTTGAATTTCATTATAAATATTGAGTACGAAAGTGCGCGAAATAAAATTATCCAGTAGATAAAAAATACGAGCTAGTTTCAGCTTGTTTCAAAGTCGCTTCTAAGGTATGGTGAATGGTATGTAGATGTACAAAACCTTCAAGTGCTGGAACAGTTGACGGTTCAACGAACAATAATTCCTGGTGATGCAAGTAATTGCGATGATGATGACGATTAATGTCTTGGAACTCCTCGGGGCCAAAGCACCGACGATTTAAGTGGTGCAGAGGGTGCGAGAGGACGCGGCGTAGCAGAAGGGTGGGCTGCACCCTACGCGCACCCCTTACCTCCTCTCACTTGTCTTCGTAGTCACCACGTGGCGATGTATCTGTATCTTGTCTCTCGCTAGAACAATTTTAATTACCATTTTTTTAGCTAAATCTTCACTTTTTTTATTAATTATAATTCACAAAAAATTTTCCAGGCTGTAGAAAATTTTATTTATATTTTTTATGTAAAAAATTTATTAATAAATTTCCAAGATTTAATAAATTAATTAATAAAATATCACAAGAGTATTTTAAAAATTTTAAAATAAAAAAATTCCGCTAAATAACTATCTAATAAAATAAAATTAAATTAAAATCAATCCTTAAGTACATAATCATAATTCATTTTTGAAAAGTTAATAATTAACTTAGTACTCTATCAGTGTCGATCCTCGGTGCTTATATTCACAGCTTTGAGTCCATTATCCGACGTGCTGTGTCGACCTGACATATAAGCGATATGAGTTAACATTAAACACCACATTACACCAAAGTTTACCGGAACTCTTTGAAATGGATAATAATAAGCAGTAAAATTTAAACAAGAATTTTTTATATCATCATTTGATTCAAAAAAATGCCCTGTTTAAAAAAAAAAATTTAATTAATTATTGATTTTTCAGTAAAACAATTAAATATCCATTTATTGAATTCAATTGAACTCTTTACAAAACGTAATGCCCGATAAGCCCCCTCGATTACCGATAGCTTGCAAAATTCACTAGGGCTTTCCATTAGCCTTTCCGTTTAATGGATCTAAACTATTTACAGATTTACGCGAACATGTATGGAGTTCATTTCAAGCTCTCGCATTATATTTAAAATAATCAAAATAACTCAAGTGGCCTCAAAACGCCGACATTTGATGGAAATTTAATAACAATCTGTTGAATAGCTTAAATTACATTGCCCAATTTAGATATCTATATCCTGACCTACACTGTAAACTGTTAACGAGCTCGGGAGCCAATTTTGTAGTGAAATTTATTAATAATTGATCAATTGAATTGATCCATTAATTTAATTGATCAATGCAATAATTTTTCTCTTGATTAAAATTTTTTTTCTGGGTAGAAAAATTTTTAATCTTTGGTTTTTTTTTAAAAAACATAAAAAGAGGACAATTTAAAAGATTGAAAATTAACTTTTTTTAGTTTCAGCAACTGTTCTCAATGCGAGTTTTTAATTAATTAAAAAATACTTGAATTGGGTACATAAATAAAATTGAAAATTTACTAAAAGTACTCTATAACTCTGAAATAAATAAAATGAACATACTTTAGTTACTCAACACTGTTTTAAATTGAGTGTACTACTTATAACTGGGTAAGTTAGCTGCACAGAGGCATAAACCGTCGCTAGCGACTACATTTTATGGTGCCAACCCAAGTGTTTATGGCACGTTGCCATTTTGAGGAGTCCATTAGCGCACTTTCAATGAAGCTATTTTATCTATCAAACAGAAAGAGCACAAGATGCCACTCTGTGTAGAAAATAAAGTTACTATTGGTTAACGAACCAAAAAGTAATTGAGTTTTCAAGGACTAGAAGTCTCTTTTTTTTTTTTTTTTTTTTTTTTTTTTTTTCATGCGAAGGTATAATTGTATCGCTATCAGTACTACTTTTAATGAATTGGTCAATCGTGTCGAATTTGAAGATAAAATTTAGAAAAAAATTTGTTGGTAAATTTTCAAAGCACTTAACTTGAATTTCAAACTTTACAATTTGAAAGTTTGCCAAAATTTATTAAATTTATTTAAATTCAGTATTATTGACCGACTATGTTTGGATAAATACATTTCTCTCAATTATGCTAAGCGGTCAGACATCCATAAGGATTGTGTCGAATACGATTTTAGTGATTCTAATTGTATTATCGCTAGTGGTCGATACTCGCAATCCGCAACAACTTGGATGTGCTAACCGCAAATTACATGCTCATGACTGATTGATTGAAGTGCGGTTTGATATAATATTTAAACTCCTATCAGTTGCTGCTTACTGAAAATAAATTTTGCAATGTTTACTGAAAAAATATCATTTTAAAAAAATATATACTGTTACTTGGAAGAAAAATTAAAATTTTGTGACAGTTTTTAAAAATCCAGTCACATATTTGAGAGTAAAAAATAATGTTATTCGCAATTAGCTTTGAAATTCTCTTCGGGCTCTGTTCATAATCTTTTAAAGTTTAAAACTGAGAGCACGAAGGCGGATCAGAGTACAAATGAAGCTTAGACTTACTGCTAACTATCGTAAGACACGCTATGGTCACATAAACTTGGATGATTAATTTGATACTTATAAGGGTTAGTAACCTATGTTTAAACTACGGGTCTATTAGGAACAAACATGTGAATAATAAATAATAAATATATCTATGGGGTAAACCAATGAAAAATTTATATTTTATTTTAATTTTTAACACTTAAAAGTGCGAATTTTAAATTGATTTAATTTTATAAAAAAAACTGAACTTGGAAAAAATTCTTGATCTAAAAAATTAATTTTTATTGAATAAAATTTCAGTCAAATTAAAAATTTTCAACTTGATTAAAATTAATAAAATTCTTGAAAATAATTTTCTTGTTTCAAGAATTTTTCTCTTGTCAAATTAATTTTTTTGTTACTGTAAATATTTAAAAATTTTAAATCTAAAATTTAGTTTTTATGACTTGGCATTAAAACTAAATAAAATAAAAATAAAATAAATAATATTTTCAAAGTAAAATAAATAATATTTTAATGTGTAATATTAACATGTTTGCCATCAGATTTTTTTTTTTAATTTTTGTCTTTTTATTTCTAGTTTATTTCTTATAAAGTCTCCGTTGTACCGAGTAATGACTCAGAAAGCCGCCAACCGTGATATTTGCCTGGAGTCGTTTTTCAAGTCGAGTAATAACGCCCCCTGTGTAATTTCAACTTGGCTTAAAAGATACCTGTCTTCTCCATCTATCTCTTAAAGTCATATCTTCTCATCAAAATTATTTTTTTCTCATAGAATTGTTCATTGAAAAAATGATAGCACATAAATTATTGTTAAAAATGATATATAATACTGATTATATGCCCTATCAACATAATGTGTGGAATTTGTATTTGACCTTATAGGGATTTAGATAAGAGAAGATTAAATACAGCTTAATAATACAAAAAATAAATCTGTGAATGACCATATCAAAAATACTTGTTTCAATTCTGTGTAAAATAAAATCAATAAAAATTAATTATCACTATAAAAAAAAAATATTTCAATTAAAAAAGTTTTGAATTTTTAAAGATCCGGCTTATTAAAAAGGTGATAACGATATTCAAATAAATTGTTAGCATAATATAAAACCAAAAAGAAATTCAAGTTAATTTTTATCAGTAAATATTTTTTTTAATTACTCATTCGTGATTTCGCAAACTTTCTAAAGTTTTAAACAAGAAAAAATATCAATGAAGCTTTTCTACGACTGCAATGATCAGCATACAATTTATTTGACTTGAAAAACAGTTTTTGCAACAGAAAAAAGTTATAAATTTTCGATGCAAATAAAAATAAAAAATATTTATTTTTCTGCTAACAAGATTACTCTCAATAAAAAAAATTACTATTAGCTAAAAAAGAAGGCATTGTTATTTGAAATTTTGTAAAGAAACTAAGACGTTATTTCAAGTTGTTTTCTCAGTTTAAATTAAAAATAATAAATTGAAATTAAACCAATAAATAATTTTAATTAATAATGTATATCGTTATTTTGTATTATATGTTATTTTCTACTTGCTATCTGACCAGCATTACCTTGGCATAATTAATAAATATCTATTGATCTAATAAAAATATTTTAAAATTTGTCAGTCAAAATTCAAGCTTGAGAATTTTTAATCAAGTAATTTATTGAGACAAGAAAATATGATACGAATTAAAGTACCTTTTTTTTCTCAATTTACTGAATTATTTTCTAAAAGGTTTGTAAATGTGAAACTTGATACTATACAAAGATCCTTTTTGCCGTAATATCTTTAAGTTAGCCCTTCTGAAGTGATCAGCTATCAACGTTCAATCAACTTTTACATTTCTTCTTTATAAAATTTACTTTTAAAAATATTATTACATGCTTTAAAGAAAAATTAAATGATAATATTTAATATTTAAGAACAATAACTGTTAAATCGATATTAAATTAAAGATAAATAAAAATAACTCACATTTTAATTTTGTAATAATAGAAAATTAAAATTATATGAATAACTTATATCATCTCACCATATGTACCGAATTGACTTCATTTTTAGAGCCGTTGAATTTTCTTTACACTTATAGGCCAATACTTGTTTTACACTGCTTACATCTACTGACGGAAACCTTGATGTCACATAAGCTGAAATAAAAATAAAAATAAAAAACATTAATTTTAATTTTTTGTATAATTAACTGCTTAAAATATTTTTTTACTCATCAAATACTTAAAAATATTAAAGTTTACAAGTTTGTCTAAATTATACCCGTCGAAACTTTTCATTTGCACAATAGAACAACATAATAATGCAAAGATGAAATAATTAACGCACAAACTTTATTAAAACTAATAGATAATTAAAAACTTTTGAGGTTTATAATAGCGAAAAATTTAATTAAATTTGCAATTATTTTTAAAAATTTTAAAAAGCAATTTTATGTTTAAAAATTTATCGATAAAAAAAATTTTACAATTCTAACCTGGTTTCAATAATTGGTGCTTTTACCCCAAATTCTGAAAAGTTATTTTCGGTTTTAAAACTGACAGTACTCTAAATAAATTCCCTCTGCGTAATCGCAGGTCTATCCTTTTTTTTTTATTAAAATTGATGGCGAGTCCATGCCCGTACTTTAACATTCTCATAAAAAAATCATCGCTTGCTGGTACGAATGATAATTTTAATGGAAATTGGCTTTTTGTACGCACGTAAATTTTAATACCAAAAATCTATTAAACTATTGACCTTTACACGCAATATTGTAAAGTAATGTGTTAATTACGAGTCAGATCCGGCGGTAATTAGTTTTACTCCATAAACATTTGCCAGTAGATATAATCATACCTCTATTGTACTTTACAGTTTCTAACTCGGCAGAAACATATCAATAAAATGAATCTATATATATATATATATATATAACTGTGAAAACAATACTTTGGGGGAATCACAACAATCTAATGGTATAGCAAACCCGATAAAGGCATGAAATATTGCTGCGGTAGCTATTTTTTTAGATTACTCTATCACTCGCACTGGGCGTTACTGTAAAAACTACCTATCTGTACTCAGAAAATTTAAGCTAAAAACTACTCGGCGATTTAAAGTAAAACTGGGCCATTTGATTCACAACAAAAGAAGAAAGAAGAAATAAGAATTGCAAGGCTATTTTTGTTCCTATTTATACTTTTTTTTTTTTAGTGAAAAGATACTTTCAATTGCATACCTGATTTTTTTTTAGTAATGCTGCATTTTTTATAATTTTTAAACCTTAATTTCAAGTATCGTTTCTTAAAAATATTTATATTCAATTTTTTTCTACTTATAAATCAAATTTTCTATTAATTTGGCGCGAAAATTTTTTTTTAATAAGAAATCTCAATTTAAAAATCTCAAAATTGTCAGACTGTGTTTTGAAATTGGGCAGCCGAACTGACATTGTAATAAAATAAAATAAAATAATCGTAAATTAAATTAACGCGCAATATTTAAAATTTCTTCCGAGTAAATTAATTTTTGTGCCAAAAAAAAAATTAATTTAATTTTGATTTTTTTTTTTTTTCGTAAAATATTAGAGCGGTTCAGGATCATTCATTAATATACGAAGAACGCTAAAAGTTTCTTTCGGTAAGTAAATAAAAACTTATAAAAGTCTTTGAAATATTGTTTGTATACTTTGCTAATGTTTTTATATCGTATAAAACTTCTTGTGACTTATTTCCTATTAAAAAGATATTTTTATGACAACATTCATAAAAACTGAAGGAAAAGTAATACTTGATCATGATGAAAATATCTGTTTCCTGAAACTAAAATTAATTGTAACTTAGTGTTTACTGTTTTATGATTTACTTTAAGTAAATTTTTTAGTTTGAATGATGTATTTCTTCTTGAATTTAATTATCAAAAATACTTCATTAATTCTATATGAATCTTGCAGAGCCGTAAATTTTCATCAATGTCGAAAGATTATTGTGCTACATTTCAAGAATGATTGATGAATGTTTTAGGAGATTTTCGGCTGCCAAAAGCTCGGAAGAACTACCTAAATTGGTTGATTCGTTTAGAAGATAAAGCGAACGTAAATCGTTCACACACTGATGTCTATGATATATTCACACATTGTGACGGGCTCTCGAAAAGAGTTTGACGAGATAGCTATTCTAATATTGGAACACCAAAAAAGTTGTACGTTTTATGAATAAAAAATTCCATAACATTCTTATGTAAATTTACTTTTATCCGGCTTAAATATTAGAATTTCATTAAATTATCAAGACACGTATGTTTTACATCAACTTATAATTTTATTTATAAAAATATTTTATTTCAATAATCACAAGAAATATTTTTAGAAAAAAATTTCTGTAAATTTACTGCTACTTTATAAAGAAACAAAAGTACTAATGCTTTTACTTTTTTAAAGCTAAATATTTTTTGTCTTTAATGGCTCTGTAAATTTTTAAGTTGAGCCGCTCATACGTCTTTCTTTCCCGAACAATCAGAGCTACAAAAGACATGAAAGAAACAACTTGAGTACTCTTAAATAACATTTAACTATTATTAAGAAATATTGTGGAAAGTCTAATCACTGCTATTTATAGGTCAATTATTTTGTGCCTAGCGTTTTATTTTTTGTTAATATTTTATCAATAATTAAAAATAATTTAAATCAATTTTGTAGGATAAACTTTAATATTATTCCTAGAAAATATAACTTAATATTATTTTGTTTATCTTTTGACAGAAACAGAGAAATATTTAATAATATACAATTCAAGAAACTTGAGAAAATATAAAAAAATAATTGAAAATAATATCAATATGACTTTGAACAAGTAATAAAAGACAGTGTAGAGAAAGATGAGAAATATATCATATATCCAATTAAATTATGATACTTTATTCGCTGTTAAATCAATAAATTTATTTTTAACTATTATTCAATAATATAAACCAAAATTTTGGCAGCGCATACTTTACTTTTAATTATTTTAATCTAATTCATTTTTATTTATTGAGTCATCCGCTCTATTTTTATAGAATCACAATCGATGTAAATATCCAGATAGCTAGTATCTCGCACCAAGTACACGTTCATACATATGTAAATAAATACGTAAGCGGGTTGACGTGAGATGAGTCTATTGCAGCGTATTTTTTCACCCTCGGAATTTTTCCACCCCTCAATCGCTCCAAATTTTCTCGATGGCATTCATTATTTCTACTTTATTTACTTCTAAACCGAATCACGATTTCGCACTTTTTTCTTCATTTTCCCAGTCTCCACTTTCTCTTAATACTTATCTATTCTTGCTCTCCGTTTATTATTGCGTTTCGTTCTCGGATTCCAGTCTTGGCATCGGCCACCACCTACATCTTCCTCTTTTGAATTAATCTTATTTTCTACCTTGTCGGTTGATGCGTTTTCCCTTTTTCTTTATTTTCTAAGGCCATGAGCTGACAATGCTCCTTTTCGCCGATCCTCACACCATGTCTTTTCCTGCACTACTGAATTTTTTATTTCCCGTTTTCCTAGACACGGGTATATAAATCTAACCATACGTCTTATCTTACAACCCCATTTTCCAATTAATTTTGTTTTTGTAACCTGTCGTCTATTTTTTTATTTAGAAAAAAATCTATTACACAAATTTTATTTGTTTTTTTTTTTTTTTTTAATTTTCTGTAATCAATTTTTAACTTAAAAATAATAAATTTTTGGGAAAGTTAAAAAATAAAAAATTTTAATGTAATAAATAGGAGAGGGTGGGGCAAGACAGCCCACCTAAGTCAGTTTTTATTTTTTGTGGCTTTCTACTATCAAGTGGATTTACACTTGTCCAACTTTGACTCAATTCACCGGAATTTTTTGAAATTTCCAAAAAAAAAATTTTTTTTTAATTTTTTGGGGCAAGATGGTCCACTTCCAAAATATGATGAAAAAATATTAGAAAAATAAATTTTCATAAATTATCTAATGATTGAATGATTTTGTAAGAAATTATTCAACAATCATTAAAAAATTAATTTTTGATTGAAATATTATTTTAATTTTTCTCAGTAAAAGAAAAATTAAAAATTTTTATAATAATAAATAAAAATAAATAACTTACATATAATAGCCTGAACTTTTGCTCGATCTAGCGCAGGTTTAACTGGTCGTTCAGTAGCTGTTCCAGCTCGACTCCATCTTTGTCCAGTAACAGAACACGTAGCAAGTTCAGTAGGACTAAAAAGTATTGCTGCGAGTCCTCGGGTTAGTTTTCTATAGTCGCTCCACTTGACTGCCTTTAGCTGCTCTTCACAAACTGCAATCCCTTCGCCCAAGTGCACCTGTAACAGATAGCAGAAATATCCCGTCTGTTACATATGTTAAAATCCTCTTATTCATGGGTATTATATGGCTAGCTTACAGTGCCAGTTCACTCAAAAATAAACTTGACAATCAGATCATTTTTCATGTCCAAATTGTAATCCAGACATTTTTTACAAGATAAATAGCCTCTGTTCATAACTTTTTAATTTATGGTATTTATTTACATTTTTAAAATACCACAAAAGTAATAGAGCTTTGGAAGAGTTTGCATTTACTATTTATAATTGCAATTATACTTTACTTTGCTAGCACAAAAGTTTTAAGTTAATTCAATTTGTTTTTATTTTATCCAGCTCGTGACTGTTTCAAGCAACTCAAATTACAAATGCTGGTACAATCAAGGTTGATGTGAGCTCCAGAATAATTATTTGAATGCAAGGTATCAAGAATTTTGCTTAAAAAAATTATATTTAAATGAAATAACAGCTGTCAAGTACAAAAAATTAAAACGTCAAATTCTGAAATCTGTTCTGCGTAGATTGAAATATTTATTAGAGTAAATTTAACTCTTAATTGATTTATTTAAAGGCAAAAGTAGGCACTCTTTATTTCTACCCCACTTGACCTACTTTTATTAGAGACTTATTAAAGTAAAACATTTCTTTAAACGAAATTTATGTTATAATTGTTGGATTTATTCTTCAAAAAAATACAAGAAAGAAAATTTTATCCAAAAATTAAATCAATTTATAATTTACAATATTTTTTGGATTTACTTGAGTAGGTAAAAATTGAGATAAAAAAATAATTTTTAGCAGATATAAGGTTCTATTACCGAGATCTGGATTTAATAGCTTTCAGTTCCAGGTCTCTCTTTGCTTCTCAAATATATCTTAATAAAAATAAAGAATTTCTTCGCATTAATATTTTTTATTTAAAAAAATTTTTAGACGGATCAAAATTATATTTACTTTAAAGAGAAGTCAAAAAATTGTAAATAAATTGATTTCAATAATTAGAATAACTATTATTTACATTATAAAGATAATAGGAAAAATTTTGTGTCTTGACTTGAATTTATGCCTTTTCAAGTTTTCATATAATTCTCACCTTAATTCTTAAATAAAAATTTAAGCAACCCTTTTAATAAAACCAGGAAAAATTACTCACCACGCCGTCAGGTGATGACTCTTCAAATCCCCGAAATGCTGGCATTGTTGGTGGCGTTGTGCTCATGTCCAATGGACCAGGTAACCAATCATTTCTTGATGGCGAACCTCCATGAGTTGATGCTAAGTGTCTTCCACTTTTTGTACCAAGCCGTGGCCGGCCACGACGTGCTCTTCTTCCTGAATAAAGTAAACCAAAAATACAATTTATCTTTTTCTTTTTTAGGAAAAAAAATGATGTAAAAATATTTAAAAATATTTATTTTTTCCCAAATTTTTGAGAAAATCCTTACCATTGTCTCACAAGTGATAAAAAATATAATTATCCAATATGATACTAAGGTTTATAATAATAAACAACAGCAATTCTGAGAAACTGAAATGAAGTCAGAAACTAGAACACCTGACAGAAACCAGCTAGTTACTTCCCTTAGGATTACACTGATCAGTTCCTACCCGTCAACATTCTCACTGGTTTAAAGTTGTTTAGTTTAAACTTGCTAAAGTTAATATGAGCGACATTAAAGGAAAGATATTCCAACTCGCGTGTTTGTTTTTCTTCTTTTTAATTTAAAATGGCAATTTTACTTGCAAGCAATATAAACTTCAAAATGTTACTTTTTAAATTCGTATGAATTAATTAAACTTAAAAATAATGAAAAAATTTTTATTTATTGTGTCAGTGATTTAAAAATTCAAGAAGCTATTTAGCAATTTAATTTTAATGCATAGTAAAAGCGCGAGCGATGAATATAGCTTTTAAATTAATGTTACATTACGCTTGACTGCTTTTATTGCCGTAGCATATTCAATCGATTTAGCATTTGCTTTTTATCAGTCCGAAATTACTCCAATCGATCGTCAATTTAATCAGTATAATTTAATAATTAAATAAAAAATATATTTCTTCTTTTATTAATTTTATTTTTCAACAAATAATTATTATGTCATTCTAAAATTTATTCAGAAGCGTATTAAATAAGATTTCCAAGTTCCTTTACTGAGAAATAATGAGAAAAGTTATATATTATATTATATTGGTAAGATGTACCTTTTTTGTTTATCTTTCAGTGAGTAAAAAAAACTTTTGGCAAGTTTATATTTTTATTTCATCTGTCAAATATAATTATCAATTTTTTTATACAAATTTCGGTAAATTTTTGTGAAAATTTTTTTGGTACTTTAGCGTAAAATATATCGCCTACCTTTTATCAAAAAAAAAATTTATAATAACACAATATAATAAAAAAAAACGCCGACATTGACCCTGGAATCCAACTGAGGTGTTTTTGCTGAGACAATAATATCTGTTTTGATACATCATGTTGACAAAACGGCTTAGATTTAATTAGATCATAATATAAGTGTAAGAAAAATTATTTCAGTCGAGAATTATTAATTAAAAACATGAAAATGAAGTTAGCCGATATTTCAAAATTTTTTATTGAAAAAATTTCAATTAAATAATTTTAAAAAAAATTTCACCTGTAAAAAACTTGAAAAATTATAAGTGTAATTTTTTAGAAAAATTTTTTTAGTTGTAATTTAATTAAAAAAAAAAAAAAAAATCACAAATTAATAATGAACAGAACGTTTACATTGCACTGAAAAGTTAGTAATTGTCAATTTTTTTAAAGCGCGTCAGGTAATTTAATTACAAACATTTACAAAACACGGTAAAACACTCAACCTACTCAAAAAGTGTCGAATAAACTTTTAATTAACAATAGTACAAATTTACTGAGTGTATTTTACCCGTTTAATTTAAAAGACGTGTATGTTTTAATCTGATTTTATTTCTTCTTTGTCATTAAATTATTTCTTCCCACTTTATTATTTTTTAAAGACAGTATTACTCTAAAAATATTGTTCAAATTTTGACAATGAGTATAAAGATTTACTTTTACTTACGCTTCAGTAAAATATCACTTAAAAACTATTAAATAACATTCAGTTGCTTTGAACTAAATTAAATTGTAACTAAAATATTTTATTAAAATAAAAAAACTTGAAAATTAGTTGACAAAAAAAAAAAAGCTTTATGTTCTAAAAAAAATTTTTTAAATCTTAATTCAAGATGAAAATAATTAGAACGTGAACTTTTTGCTAAGTAATTAAAAATACTACTATAAACTAACATTCGACTAATTTAAATATAAAAAAAAAAAATAAGTGTATATATTTAGGATTTTCAATACTTAATTTTACAGTAGCAAAAGAAAGCATGTATAATGTGAGTGAGTAGTGCGACTTCATGAGTAATTTTTTGTATGCCTGAAAAAAAATTTATTAAGAAGATGAGAGAGAAAGAGAGACAATATTGAGATAATAAATATTGATCGATAAAAAAATAGCGGACAAAAAGATATTTATTTATTATTGGAAACATTAGCTGTATAAAACAAAATTTTTAAAAATTTACTGTCATTATAATCAGTTTATACCATATGCCATGAATTTTGCTGAAATTACAATGAATTAATTACTAAATTTATCTTGTATTTTAAATGAATTACATAATTTTGAATTTTTATTTTTTATTTTGATATAAATAAAAGTATATATGGAATTATTAATTTTAATATTTCACGATGTTCGCTTATAATTATAAAGAATACTCATATGGCAATTAATCATCCATAAAACACATTCGATTACACATTTGTATAAGTTTAATCAAATATATGGTGTACGCTCGATGTTTTGGTTGGTTATTAATTTTTTTTTTCTTTTTTTTTTTAATTATTTATTAATTTTTTTTTTCATTTTTATTTTATTTTTTTTTTTTTTAAAGAGTTAAATAATTACCAATAATATCAATATCGCCGATAATATTATAAATGTAAAGTTATCAATCAAAAATTATAGGTATTCTTCAGTAATCTGAAATGCACGATTATTGGAAAATAAAATACTTATGTAAAATGAATATAATAGTCGATATAAATATAATCGATTGAATAAAATAAAATCTCAAAAAAAGTTATAAAAATGTACGATAGTAGTTATGATAAATAATACAATTGCATGTAAAAAAAAAAAAAAATAATAATAAAATAACAGTGAAAAAATAGACATGGAATAAGTATACAAATCGATACAATTATTGTACTTAATATAGACAAATGTTACTAATCACTATATACTTATAAGATTATCACTTTCAAAAGTATAAAATACGTATAGAATCATAATAATTGTTTTTAATTTGCGTAGAATTGTTAAATATTTTTAGGACATCTTGAAAGATCTCAATCAAGTACTTAGAAACGAAATTTATTGCACTGTTTTTTTTTTTTTTTTTTTTTTTAAGC
>JZSA01004856.1:0-10596 GCA_000956155.1 Cotesia vestalis | reverse complement strand
AATCTTAATTCAAGATGAAAATAATTAGAACGTGAACTTTTTGCTAAGTAATTAAAAATACTACTATAAACTAACATTCGACTAATTTAAATATAAAAAAAAAAAAATAAGTGTATATATTTAGGATTTTCAATACTTAATTTTACAGTAGCAAAAGAAAGCATGTATAATGTGAGTGAGTAGTGCGACTTCATGAGTAATTTTTTGTATGCCTGAAAAAAAATTTATTAAGAAGATGAGAGAGAAAGAGAGACAATATTGAGATAATAAATATTGATCGATAAAAAAATAGCGGACAAAAAGATATTTATTTATTATTGGAAACATTAGCTGTATAAAACAAAATTTTTAAAAATTTACTGTCATTATAATCAGTTTATACCATATGCCATGAATTTTGCTGAAATTACAATGAATTAATTACTAAATTTATCTTGTATTTTAAATGAATTACATAATTTTGAATTTTTATTTTTTATTTTGATATAAATAAAAGTATATATGGAATTATTAATTTTAATATTTCACGATGTTCGCTTATAATTATAAAGAATACTCATATGGCAATTAATCATCCATAAAACACATTCGATTACACATTTGTATAAGTTTAATCAAATATATGGTGTACGCTCGATGTTTTGGTTGGTTATTAATTTTTTTTTTCTTTTTTTTTTTAATTATTTATTAATTTTTTTTTTCATTTTTTTTTTATTTTTTTTTTTTTTAAAGAGTTAAATAATTACCAATAATATCAATATCGCCGATAATATTATAAATGTAAAGTTATCAATCAAAAATTATAGGTATTCTTCAGTAATCTGAAATGCACGATTATTGGAAAATAAAATACTTATGTAAAATGAATATAATAGTCGATATAAATATAATCGATTGAATAAAATAAAATCTCAAAAAAAGTTATAAAAATGTACGATAGTAGTTATGATAAATAATACAATTGCATGTAAAAAAAAAAAAAAATAATAATAAAATAACAGTGAAAAAATAGACATGGAATAAGTATACAAATCGATACAATTATTGTACTTAATATAGACAAATGTTACTAATCACTATATACTTATAAGATTATCACTTTCAAAAGTATAAAATACGTATAGAATCATAATAATTGTTTTTAATTTGCGTAGAATTGTTAAATATTTTTAGGACATCTTGAAAGATCTCAATCAAGTACTTAGAAACGAAATTTATTGCACTGTTTTTTTTTTTTTTTTGAAGACTATGTTATTATTTTTGAATTTTCATTATTATTTTTAATAGGTTTATGTTTTGATGTAAGCTCATTCTGTTCAGATAATTCGACGTTAAACCAAAAAAATTTAGCTACTTTACGAAATAATTTTTTTTTTTTTTATCATCAGAAGTCAATAAATTTTTATTTATAATTTCAACCAAGCTTATTCGTGGCACAAGTAATATCACATATTAATTTTGAACTTTCTTTTCATCTTGTTCTATTAGTAAACGAATAAACTTTTTGCACCGCTAAATGCCGAACCATAATTTTTTATCTTAATCCAAATATAAATTTCTAAAATCTACAGTCTTTTATTCTTCCCGAAAATCAAGTACTTTTTTTTTTTTTCTCTCGTCGACCGAATTGACTGGTTCAACTTATCAATTATCTGGTCAGAAATAATGCCAAGATCTTTTTCGCCATTAATTCATTCAAAATTACTTTATAATAAAGTATACAACGTCATGTGACAAGAATCTCAATGTCCATTTACAGAATTCAGTCATTCAGATTATTTAAAACTTACATTTCTAAAATAGTTTGACAGTTCTAATCGAAAATTCTATACTTGATTTGACAATTTTTTTTTTTTTTTCATCAATATCACTTAAATATTAATTACACTTAGATAATTCATCAATAATAAATATTCCGTCACTACCTTTTTTTTCAAAATTTCTATGTTTATTATTTAGAGTTGAAAAAAAATTTTTTTTTTTATTAAAAATTTTTTTTATCAATTTTTATTATTCTGGTTATTGATTAAAGGTATTTATTATGAATTTTTTATCCAAAATGTTATTTACAAGTCAAAATTAAATTGCTTTTTTTTTTTTTTCATTTTTTTTTGTTTTACAACAATTATCGAATACTAAAATTGATATTAAAGTTATTACAGTTGTATTTTATGGCAAATAATAAAAAAAATACATTCTTATAAATTATAAAATAAGACATAAATTGTACTTGAATATCTTACTATTCTATTTAAATTATAAAAAAAAATTAATACCACAAAAATTTTATCCGGACAACTTACAACTTAACATATTAATATTTATTATAAATACTACATAAGAATCGCGAAAAATACAATTAAATACTGATTTTGTTTACACAAGCATAAGCTTAGAATGACTAGAAACCAAATTAAAAATATACATAGTGGAAATGATATATATTTTTCCATTGTTTGCAAAAAATTCAAGTGTCCGGATAAATTTACAAAAGATACAAAAAAATTGGTTGTATTTATTTTACGCTTAATAATAAATAATTGTGAAACATAGCGCATAAATAGAAGAATAACTTCTAACGTCAATACAAATGCATAATTTACATATATACAACACATAATTGAAAAATATTAGTATATCCGATATTTTTCGTTTAATTACTTTACTTGTGAAGCAAAAATTATTTTTTTTTTAATTAATAATAATTTTTACCCTCATAAAGTAAAAAAAAAATTTTTCATTTTAAAAATAAATCCGTAGTCTTAAACTCAATAATAAAAATACAAGTTTATATAATTATTAAAACTTATAAACAATTATAATATTAAAAATAAACAATTTTGATTTAATAACCAACATAAAAACATTGAAAATAAAAAAAATATAAATCCTTAAGTACCCTAACTGAAAAAGTCTGTGACTTATTTTTTCATAAATAATTTTTGTAATTAAAAGCTGAAGTTAAAAAAATGAAAATAACTTACTGCACGTAATTCTGGCTGGATTATTTAAGCCTTTTGTATTTTTTAAAATATTATTTAGCTTGTGCTTTGATATCTATCTTATTAAAATGTTTTAGCTTTTGTTGTTTTCAAAAGTTGTTCTCAATTGAATTGTTATGAAGATAAACAATTGAATATCGTAAAAATGGACTGTGAATTAATGATATAACTAGGTAACCGGTTTGCGTTTAATGCCCAGCGAAGTTAAACCTGTCTCAATGAAATGATAGTTTTATTATTTATTCTAGGCGACACATTATCTAACGTATCATTTCTTGATGTAAGTTAATTGTATGTAAGTGGATCTCGAGTGATGGATCGAATGGTAAACTTGTACGCGTCAACGTAAAGTTTTATTATTTATAAACTCTGCTTATAATTATTATTAATTATATTATCTGTAAATAATCGATGCATATCTGTGAAAAAATATTGATCACAATTATCGGTGGCTCGGCCAGCGATTATGGCTCAATTAAAAAATTACATAGGCCATTCAGTCATTTATTATCTTTCTTCAATCTATTGACTTTAATAATTGTAATATTGCAATATGGGTACGATCCAATCAACTCGAGATTTTGGGTGCTTCTAAACACTGCTTGGCAAAAATCTATAACAATATTATAACATGATATGCAACATTTATAATCTAATCTTATTTCGGTATACTAATTGTCATTTAATGTTGCTGGGCATCCCGTTTTTTTTTTTTTTTTTTTTTTTTTAATATTGTAACCAAATAATCTATTGCATTTATATCTGTGATTTTTTTTTTCTTTTATCTATTATTATTTATTTTAACAAAAAATATGTAAAAAAGGATGATTTATGTAATAATTTGCTTACCAATATAATAACAGATAATAAAGATTGTTTTGTATCGTAGTATTGGTAATATAGGCATTTGTTAAGTTGATAAAAAATTTAATCTTTTATATATATTTTAAAACTAAAAATGTACGGTTTAGAAAAAACAAAGTATTGCAGTTATTGCAGTACTTTTTAATCTGTTACTATTGTAAAACGTATTACTTATTTTAATATATAATAATATATAGTTGTAATCTGTTCATTTTATTTGATTGTATGTGAGGTAAAGGAGCCTGTCAATGTGAACAGTGCGATCTCAAGATATCATTAAATGTTAACGTTTTAATAATTGATTTTTTTTTTTTTTTTTTATAAAACAAAAAAATATAAATTAAACCCGGTAACATTTAACATCTTTTCATGATCGTACTTATGGAACTATTGTCATCTGTAAAATATAATATAAAAAGTCCTGAGTTGTACTGTATGGTACTATGGCTATGGAGTTGCATGGGGCGAGTCTGTGACAATAAAATCCTATTTTAATGCCTGCTTTAGTTCAACAAATTATCACGGCTTATTGTTATTATTTTACTATTACTATTATTTATCATTATGATTATTAGTATAATTATCATTATTAATATTACTGTATAAACGGAATAAACAATATTGTTAACAGATATAAATAATTATATTATCAATAAAATAAAAACAATATAGGTATGTATTGATTTTAATTAGTTATGGAAAAAATTGACACAGACTCAATAACCCCCTTATAATATACTGTTTAATTAAATCTGCTGCACTGTTTGCAATCACGGTTTGTAGTTGATAACTGTTTAATAATAAATATTATTACTCTGTTGAGCTTTCGATTGGCTGTATATTGCAATCAATGTGCGTGGTGAAAACATATTTAATGATTGTTCTTATTTAGTCATGGTTCTATTTCATTTTTTTTTCTTCCCTTACACATTAAAATGCAATAATTATAAAGTAAATATAATTCTCTGTAAGAATATAATATTGTTGTAAATATCTGTAGTCTGTGTAACACTGTATAGCATCAAATGAAACAACAAGGCTTTTTTCTGCACTATTACCATTTGTTTGTTTATGATTTTTCATTTTTTTTATGTTTTCTTATTTTTCAATTATTATTACTATTACAACTGGCTGCGGAAAAAGTTATCAGTACGAGGTGGGATGGCTGCTCCACCTACGGTATTATTTAGTCACTTCTCTCCTCTGTTTATTTATTTTTTTTTTTTTTTTTTTTTTAATTATTTATTGGTATTTTTAAAAATTTTTTTTTCCTTTTTTTCATTTTGCTTTAAAACTCGACACGGATTTTACGTACAATCAACGTCTTTTCCGAAAAATTGTATTTACAATCTACATTTAAATTGAAGTTACAAGTTCATAAAAAATTATTTACGTCACAGTTATACTAATCTATTATCTGTCTTCACTCTCAGAGGAAAAATTTCGAATTGTACGTTTTCCGCGTCTTTTGACATTCGGTTCCCGACCGTATTTAATACACAGTATCAGCCTTATTTTTAGTTAATACTACTTAAATCATTGATCAAGTAATAAAGATACGTTTACTATATAATCACAAGTTCACTAAAAAATAATCATTCTCTCCTATTTAATCATATCACAAATTATATGCTTGGCAATTTATAAAAAAAATTTTTTAAAACTTAAAATATGGAATAAGTATAAACTTAAAAAATAAAACCGATGAGCGTTTGCCCTAAACGTATTTTAAAATAAAATAATAAATAATATTAATAATAATGATCAAGATAGTGTAAACAATTAGTACGACGCATTATATTGAAGCATACCACCAGCGAAACTTTTAGAATCACCGATTTGAGCCACCTCTACAGGATACGCGGTATCTCCAACATGAGCATGAAAGGCTCGAAGTTTTTCATCTCCAGCATCATCATCAGTGACAACTTCTTCAGGACTACCAAGATGCTGTTGTAACGATGCAGCTGACGGGATTTGATTGCACTCGGGTTGATTTTGATGTTGCTGTTGTTGTTGTTGCTGTTGTTGAGTACTTTGCGAGGACATCGATATCTCGATACCATTTTGAATCTGTAGATGTGATTGTGATTGTGGCTGTGACTGTAGTTGTTGCTGAGATTGTAGCTGTGGCTGTGGTTGTTGTTGCTGATGAGGCTGTGATACAGATTGTTCCTGTTTTGGAATTTTAACCTGATGCTGGTAAATTTCCTCTTGGAGCCGGCGATCGATGGGATTGATGTCGTGGAAGCTGACCAGATGACGCTTCAGATACAGCTTGGTCTTGAAGGACTTGCTACATATGGGGCATGTGACACTCTGAGGGTTGTGGATGAGGCGCATGTGCTGCCGCAGGTTGGACAAGTTACTGTACATGCGGTTGCACACAAGACAAGGGCGTGGGTCCAGCGAGTGCAGTTTACGCAGGTCAGCTGCAACACACACACAACTTGCTCTAACCGGATAGCAGCTCACAACATAGCAACGTTACCAGCAAATAATCACCATTCAACTCTTTTTTTTTTATTAATTACTTTTAGTTAATTATTAATTTAAAACGTTTAGTCACAAAATTTTAAATGGCTTTCTTTTAATTAATCAACCCACCACAGGACAGCAACAACCAGCAAGATAAAACCTATTAGTATTTATATTATTATATTTTTTTGCTGCCTGGACGGTACACGTTTTAGTTACGAAAATCTAAAGTTTTTTTTTTCTTTTTAATTGTTATTATCAAATAAAATTTTTTCTTAAAAAAATACTGAGAAATAAATGACAAAAAAAATTTTTTTTCTTTTTTTTGCTAACAAGAAAACCATAGAAAAATTGAAGAAAAAAAAATATAATAAATCAATGAGCTTTATACTCGTAATTGAATTGTATTAGATGTAATGTAAATAAGCCAGTTTTTGTTTAGTTTGTAAATTTGATTAGTAGACAAATAATAAGCAAATGAGTGAAAAATTTAATGATGCTAAAATAATCACACGATTACTGGATTTTGTGCAGCATCGTGAAAGATGTAAAAAAACATGTGAGGAAGTACGGATAGTTACGTACAAAAGCAATTTCATTTAAAATGGTATAAATATTTATAAAAGCATTTATTTGTTTTGTTTAGAACGCATGAAATTAATTATGGATTAATTTATGTACACGTAAGGGCAGCAGAATATTAATTTATTACATTATTTTGGATAGGAACTTTAAATGAATAAATATAGTAATAACACGAAAGCTTTCATACAACGCAGTTGATTAGCTGCCAAACTGCACTCTGTGGACTTTTAATTTTCTACTTCATTTATCTACAGGCCTGTCACAGAGCCCTTGAGTGTCAAATGTCTTCCTACCGCCTACAATAACCTATCGAGCTACACACGAGCTTACCATTTCAAACCATAATCCTTTTCTCCTCTATTTGTCTATTCATCTATTTATCTATAATATCTCTTTCTCTCTCCTCTCTTTCGCTATACTCTTGTTCTCGCACACTCTTCTCACATATTTTTTTTTCTTATTTATTAATTATTTTTTGTTTCAATTTTGTTTTTTAGCAAATGTGATGCAATGGCTAGGTTGTTGCTGTTTGTAATGGTGCTCGTACTACCAGTAATTTAAATCAACTTTACTCACCTTGTTCTTGATTTGGTTCAGCATTCCCATGTGACGGGCCTGGTATCCCTCCCTCTAATCCACTTCCTGAAATTTCAGAATATTAATAAATCGTCTTTGAAATGTCAGCTGCATTATGTATAAATAAAACTTCAGCTACCTTGGTAAGACGGCGGGTAAGCTGGTAAAACCTCCATACCTCCGTCCAAGCTGATGAATCCTCCTGGTACCGCATTGACTTCTTGCTTTGGTGAATAATCTTCATCACTACCATACTCGGGTAGTTCAACCTTAGGCTAAAATTTTAAGACAATTAAAATACTTCTGAGCTTTATTTAAAAAAAAAAAAAAAAAAAATTTTATGGATTTAAAATACATACCTCAACAATATCGAGATCTTTGTAACAATCGAGCTGAACTTGTGGCTCAATTACAGGGCGAGTACGAGGAGTACTGGTTGCACAAGGCGCAACAGCGGGTAATGGACTAGAGTTTTTCGGTGAATCACTTTTTTTGCACAGCCTTTTGAGAGGTGGTGGACTCGATGCTGGTGGAGTTCTGCTGCGCTCCTCATCAAAGCTTGGTGAAATCAAGCCTCGACCATTAGGAGGATGAACATTATTTGTTTTAGAGTGCTAAAAAATTTTTACACAATCAACAATTTTATATAATATTTATAATCAAATTGTATTGAATAATTTCACTAATTATTAATACTCTGATTGTATAAAAAATTATGCGATAAGAAAATAAAGAAATTGTTAAATTTTTTTAAGTTAAATTTAAATTAAAATATTATTTTTGTTATCATATATTAACTTTTGTGACCTAAAAAATATAATCGAGCTCTAAGAAAAATTTTAAAGATAAATAATTAAAATAAAAGTAAACCTTTTCGTTGTTATGTTGATTTTGCGAGTCTGTAAGCCCGCGAATTTGAAGCGACTCAGCAGTTCGTAGAAAAGTCGGTAATTCTGCTTGAGAAATATTCACCTCACCAGCATACATAAATTCTAACAAGGATTGTAGGTGTTCGAATTCTACATCTCTCATAAAAATTATCGGATGTTTGCAAGGATTCGTCTGTAATAATTTATTTCATCAATATAATTTAATCGGTATAATAATAAATAATATACTCAATTTTTTAATGAAATTATACATAAAATATAAAGATAAAAAAATATTTATAATCAGAATATAATTAATAAAAGTAATTGTAAAAGAAACATGCAGGTTGAGAGGTATTACTTAAATGTAAACTGGATTTGTCTATAAAAAGCATATGTTGCCAGCTTACTCAGTATAGATATTACATAACTAGATAGTTATGGTGGCTAGCTTATGAGCTCAAGCTGAGAAAAAAAAAACTACGCTAGTATTAAATATAAAAAAGATGTCATGAAACAAAAATGCGAATAAATCAATAAAATAAATATTTTAAAAAGCCATAAACATTTTTTTTTTTTTTTTTAATTGTTATCTTTATTATTCAACACTTGCAATAGTAATGAGAATTTCTTAATAAAATAGTATTATTATATTAAAATATATTAAGCAATAATATAAATAAGTAAAAAAAAAATTATTAATGATAAAAACCAATTTATGATAAATTGATCGATGTATTGAAGTTTGACTAGTATGTACTTTTAGAATTATTCATTACGAGGTCAGGAGGCAATGTACATTACATATAAGCGTATAGCCATCGGTTGTACGGTGAAGAGAGAGAGAGAGAGAGAGAGAGAGAGAGCAAAAAGAGAGGGGGAGGGAGAAACAGAGAAAGACAGATGAGATGACACGGAGGTGCGAGAGAGAAGGAAGTAAAGTTTAAGAAGCGTGAGGCTAAAGAATACAAGAAGGAAGGAGACAGATTTCTAACCTTGAACAACTCCTTGAAGTACGGACTGCAAGCCGAAAGAACGACCTTGTGAGCCTGGAGTCTTCTACCATCACAGGCAAAAGTGACGTCCACAAAGTCCTCATCATCGCGTAATGCTTCAAATTGACTTGTTATATTTGCCTGAAAGTTGTTCCACCGCAAGCAAAACTGCTGCTGACTATCCGTCATTTCTCCCTTACACTCCCACTCAAATCCCACCGGTGCTTGGTCGTCGTCGTCGTCGTAGTTGTCTTCGTTGTCGCTTATGTATTTTACCAATACCTCTTCACCTATTGTACGACAATAATTAATTCGGTTATATAGTTATACAATAAAGATCCCATTATTTTAATTGTTAAAACTTAGAATCACACATTTATACCACCCCGCCACGTCTTCTTATATTATCGTAACACTAACTTAACTTATCTCTCTCATTACTGTAAAAATGTAAAATGTAAAAAGTGAATCAATGACTGAAGAGGAAACGTACGATATATATAAATAATGACAATCGATATCCGGGCGGGCAATATGGCAGCACTAAAATTCTCTAGTCCAAAAATTTAATCTTTCGCAACAACTGTTTTTTATATTAAAAATAACAATTAAAAAAAAAAAAAAACAAATAAATTTTGTTTAACAAATTTACAAATTGTTTTTTATGTTTAATTAACGATATTCCACTTGAAAATATATTTGATTACAAATTTAATAATTATAACTTGTATTTTATGACATTTTAATTTAATAAAAAAATACGCATGCGTATTATAGAAATTTTACGCTTCCGGTTACAAAACTCAGTATGACAAACTTTGCTTGATAATGGCAAAGTTAGATAATCACTTCAAAGAAAAAGTAGGTGATTACTTTTAAGATTAAATAATAATTACAGATATTAAATGTATTATTAACTGTTCATTCGACAACACCATTAGACTTTTATCGGTAAATTAATAACAAAAATATTAAAATTGTTAACGAAACTAACTTCTGACATCTTAGACCACCAGACGACAGCACAGAGAATCAGTACGCACACAGCGATACCTCGCGGTCAAAATCATAACGTCGATTTCATTAAAGAAAAAAATGGCCGTCAAATTTTTGCGAAAATTATAAGTGGCTCCGCCTACGGCGGTATTTTTTTCGCGGGTATTAAAATTTTAAAAACAGGTTTATTTGCAGTATATTTTTTTTGTCGCGCTTTTTAACACAAATCAG
>JZSA01004855.1:0-27235 GCA_000956155.1 Cotesia vestalis | reverse complement strand
CTTTTTTTTTTTTTTTTTTTTTTTTTTTTTTTAACTCAATTGTTATTAACAAGAAACAAATTGTTTGATGGATGCTTTATGCTACACTTGTCGTTACATCACCGAGTGACTAATTATTAGTTAACTTTTTTGTTTTTACACTTGTCAATTGTACAGTTATTTAAATAATTATTTTTTTTCTTATTGTTTTTCAGCAAATTCCTGGTAATAACCATTGGTGATCAAGCTGGTTCCTCAAGTGAAAACCGGAATTTGTAAAATAATCGAGGGTAAGTTTTAACAACTATTAAAATTAAATTTGTTGAATGAGAGAGTAAATAGATTAAACTCTTCTTATTTTTAATCTAAAAATTCTATTAATCTATTAATAACTCGCAAGTCATTTCAGAGTAACGACAACAAGCTAACTAAGAATAAATAAAAGAAAGTATCAAAATATATTCTATAGAACATGATAAATATACTTACATTTATGTGAGTTGACGACAATGAAAAACAACCCTAAATGCACAAAGCTTTAACAAAAGTTATTATTTATGATTTTCCTTCGTAAGCTTGCCATGAAAATGATGACGTCACTCAAAGTTAGTTCTAAAAATGAATTATAATAAATTATCAAAATTGATTCATATATTTTAATTTTAATAGAAGAAATCTATAAAAAATTTTTTAAGTATATTTTAAGAAATTAATAAAATTTCTAGTAATAAAAAATTCAAAAAATACACATGCAGAGACTCTGCTATTCTCAGTAACATTATCATGGCATTCATTCGGCTGCATGTAGCAGTTTAATTTTACAACACTTTTTTACCAAGTCATAAAGTACTCAAACAAGCCGGTTCGTTTTTTTTTCTTATCAGTCATACTGTTTGTTTTGTTTCTTTTTTTTTTAAAGATATGAATAGAATGATTTCAGATAATGTTTACATTTATCTTTTTAAATCAGGCTCCAAAGTAAAAAAAGTTTAATTATTCCATAAATTAGTGTATTGAAGAACTGTAAGTCACACTTTTTTTATTGGTAATTTATGGCTATTTGTTCAGAAGTTATTAATTTTTGTCCAACTGAATTATTTCATATAAGTATAAGAATAATATTTATTGTACAAGAATAATGCTATCTTATTTTTCATTAATTTTATGATATGTTTAAACTATATAACTTGCAAAGATAAGAAAGTGTTGAATAACAATCTTGATTATTATTCAAATAATTTTCTTTTTATTTTAATATTAAAATTAAAATTTAAGTAAAGCTAAAAATTCTATAAATTGCTAATCACAACACTAAAGTTGTTTGGTCTACAATTTTAGCGTTGTTCAAAGATGCGAACAGAGGAGGTGAATGAGTGTGAAAAAAGTAGAATCTCGAAATAAATCCTGGGTCGTGTATGAAGATGTAAAAAGGCTAAAACGTATCAAAGGATGCCAAATGTTGTGTGACATGTACTAATGGAACGAAAGAAACTATAAAGACGGCGCGAATCGTATATTTAAGCTGCCATAAACTGGTTTGAACTTGTTTAGAACACATTTAAATATGAAATGAAAACTGGTCGACAGTAAATATATCAATTGATCTAATTGTTGAATCATTTTTAGTAAAAAAATTTTTTATTGCATAATTAAAAAATTTATTTTGAAATTTCTGTCTTTAATAGTTGCTAAATGAACAATAAAATGATTCAATCATAAAACGTTTGAAAGTTCATATGAAAAAATGACTCATTGTCATGATTTTCTCTGAACAGAATAAATAACTTGTGAATTGATAAGTCATTAATTCTGAGATAAAAATTAAAGTTTAAAATGTTTTTTTTTTTCTAGTTATTGCTAAAAATTTTTTTTTTTTTTTTTTTTTTTTTAGGAAGGTGAGACAATCTCACTCTTCGCTACAGAATCCAAGCTGGCTGACGTGGAGGATGTGGGTCCAAAGCGGACCGAACAAATCACCCGGGCATCAGCCGCCTCCCTAAAACTATCTTCATCGGCAAGGGCAACTCTCCAATCTTTAAAGTCTCCGCGTAATAGGATAGCGACCCCCGCTAGCACCCGAGACGCCGAGACCATCACCGGTAATATACTTTATTTATTTTTTAGTTACCTTGGTTGCGGAAATTGTTGGTTCATTGAAAGTACAATGATAACAAATTAAAACAACAAGTTGTTGAAGTATAAATAGCTATTGACTCTGTTACGACTGATGTATCACTTGAATTACAAGAAAGGAATAGTCGAACGTCTGAGAATAAACTGTTTCCAGAGAGCAACCAACATAAGCTTTTATAAAGCCCGGCTCACCTGACTGAGCACTCATGGTGTTTCCCATTGGTCCGAGCGAAATGATGATTACCTCTCATGAATAAATGTGGTTCTATCATATACTCATCATGGCAACATTAAAATGATGATGATGATGATGATGATGACGATCGTCACCATCATCATCATCATCATCATCATCATTTGAGCGGTCTGAAGTAAATTACTAGCAATTTTAGTTATTATTATCGCTACATCAAAATCATTATCATTATACTCATTATTAGAATCGCTATCATTATTTTTATGTTTTTATACTATGAAAAAAAAAATCTACAAAAACTCTTAAAATAATTTAGATCACAGAGGATTAAAAATTATTGAACTGGCTTTAATCCAATGCTAGTATCTATTTTCTGACCGTTTAACTCATCAGTTCTTATTCGTTCGTTTGTTCTCTTTCTCTCTTTCTTTTTAAGAGCTCGAGCAATGGGACTCAGGAATATACAGTTGTCCGGCAATCGTTGTTGAACACCTTTCTTGCAAAAAAATAAAAAAAAATTCATTCATTTCCAATTTTTAGATTTTTAAAAAATAGAATTGAGATAAGTCATAAATTAAAAGTATTATTAATTATTGTTATTATCGGTGATATTATTTTTTTTATAGATTAAAATATCAATATTTACAAGCAAAAAATTGTCTACTATGATATTTCGAAAATCTTTTTGTATAAATATTTTTTCACAACTTATAGACAAAACATGAATCACTTCAGCTCGTTTTATAATATTACGCAATCAGTGTAGTAGTAATACAAATCGGGGATATAAATTGTGTAAAAGATCGTTGAACTTAAATTTATTTTAAACAGCATAATACAAAAATCTGCAAGTTAATTCAGATTTTAAGTATTTATAAATAGTATTTTGTTGCAATTATTATTATAAATAAAAAGTAAAACTTTTAAGTGTGTTAATCACAGTTGTGCCAGTGACAATAAAAATTGAGTAATAGAAAGAAAGAAGAGATGTGAAAGAAATGCTTACTGGGACTATTCATAAGAACAAATTGAGAGGTCCTTCGAGGATTAAAAAAATAATTGACAAAAAAAATGATATTCTGAACAAATGGCGAGATGGTAAAAGACATTTTTGTTTTATTTTATTCTCTGCTAATTTATCGACACCTTTCAAATGTAATGCCAGCATACTTTCGTTCCTCGTACATAGATGACAGCATCTATTCTTGCAATTATTTGAATTTTTATTTACAAATATAAATAAAATTTTGTGGCCAGTGTATTTATATGATAAAATGGGTTTTTATGGTTTAATTTGGTATCGTTGGAAAAGTCTTGACCTGGAGTTGTGCATTTTCAAGGTTTCATATTATTCTCACCAATAGTCAATTTATGATGATAAGTATTTAGACTTATGACTTAATAGATGTCACATATATAAATAATTTCACTCGGTAGCTTATTTTCAAAAATATTTTATTGCTCCAAAATTAAAAAAAAATTTTTTTCACTTTTATATATTGTGTAACTTTTTCACCGTAAGTGTTAAAAGTATTTATATGTAATTATGTAAATAATCTACATCAAACCTACTCGTAATTTTTTACTGTGAGGTCAATGGTCTTTTATAGTCTACTAAGCTGTTTGCTATAGTTTTTAAAACTCAGTAGAGAAAACAAACATTAATCGAGAAAATTTCATTAAATGAAACCAATAAAATGTTTAAGGCAGTTTAAAATAAAAAATACTGGCGAATTACTTCTGGTTACCTGGCTCGATATTTGCTTATTTTATTTCATGTAGAAACATGATCTATCGACCAGTAATTAAATTTCTCGATGATGTATAACATTTCTTAATGGATCAATTTATTACTTATGTAGTTCACATGTAATAATACAAATCTTAATTTTTAATTTCTTGCCCGGAAAATTTAGAATTTTCAAATTTAGAAAATTGAATGAATTTACCCTAATTTTCTAAAATTAGCTTCAACATAAGGAATAACTATTTTCAAACTCGAAGGTTTGAATCGTGTAAGCAATAATATTTTCGAGCTGTTTAATCTCAGAGCCAGTGAGAAATTGTGGGGCTAATTAATGTACTATACACTGAATTTTAAATCATTTTGCATTGTTTTTTTCTTTATACAGGTTAAAAACCTATTATGTTATAATTTATGTATTAAATAAAATGTAGAGCAAAATTTTTCATTGTTTGCACACAGAGTGTCTTACCTACTAAATATATCGCTATTGTTTCAGAGGTGTGTAGCGGAGGGGAGCTTCCAGAAGTGGAGATAATAAGCCTTCTTGAGGAGCAGATACCAAGGTATCGTCTTCGTGCCGACACCCTCACGCAATTTCAAGGTAAGGTGTTAAAAAATATTTGCTAATATTACTGTATAGTCATTAAAAGTTAAATTTTACTTGCAATAATTCAAACAAACCTCCAGGACATTTATTAAAAAAAAAAAAACATTAGTGAATCCCTTTATTTAACATCATGAATCTCACCATAGTCACCTTGGGTGTCATTGACCTTGCTGGCATCTTTAGACGACAGCTGAGTGACTAATGTGGCATAGCAGGCTTCTGCTAAAGCTTTTATGTCGAATGTTATTTTATTCTCATCATAATACTCATCACATTCTCTAAAAAATTCAAGGCCACCACTTGAGCTTTTGATTACACTTTTTCGGTTTCGATCATATCAAATTTTTAAGTCTTCTTTACAATTTGTAATTATATTTTTCAGGATACGAAAACGAAGATTGGTTTATTCCATCACCAGCGTTTAGACCTGACGAAGCAGACCTTAAATTATCGCCGGATCAAATCCGGGAGACTCTTAACTATTTCAGTGAGTTAATTTTATCAGTTATTATATCAAAAAAATATTCTATACTGAAAATCGGATAGCTCAATAATAAATATTTGAACGTTTACTTTTGCTATATTATTCGTTGATTGATTTGAAGTATATGAGTGTACAAATAAATAATTAATTAAAATAAATTAGAGCAAATGATAGTGTATATTTATTTAAATGAACGACAAATTTATTCAATTGAAAGGTAAAATTTATCGAAATTAGATTATCTAAATGAGTAAAATAAAATGAATATTTGTAGCTGTTTCTGTTATTTATATCCCGTAATATTTCCACTGTGCGTAAATGCTTTCACTTTTATTATTGCTATTAACGTTATTATTATTTTTTGTTATTTTGTTATACCTATGAAATAAATCGAATCGAAACAAACGGATGCAATTCCTGTGGCTCGCCTGTGGGATTATCTTCGGTACTATCGGTGGACGAACGCTGGCAGCAGGGGCTTTGTTTTACGAGCTTACATTGTCTCTACGGTAAATTGCATAATAAATTGGTTTTACTACCAGGACATCGATCGTTCATCACACGCAGGCAGCTTGTCAAATCCACGTTGCACTATAGTTACAGACAAAATTTTTTTATTTATTTTTTATTCTTTTATTTCATTTTCGAGATTATCTCCAAAATGACGGGAATCGCTCAAAAAAAAAAAAAAAAAATCATAAATACGTAGATGAATATTGACATTTTTTTTATAAAAATTTATTTTATCTAATTTTAGATAAAACAAATTATCATTTACAAAGTGATATTTATCTACTAAGAAAACACACGCACATGTGTTATAAACAACCAATTAATTAATAGACTATATACTTGAACAGTTTATTAACCTTTTAAAATTATTTATAAAAACTTTTTATTCTCAGAGTATTTTATAATTTAATACTAGAATACACGCTGTTTCTTTTTTAATATTACATTAGTCATTGGATGACGCTCATCTTAATCCTAATAAAAGTTCAAAACTCTCACCACTGTCTAACATAAATATGTACTCGAATATAATGCTGGAAAATTCGAGAAAATACAAGCTAACATGAGAATCTTCTCATAATATTAGGGTTCTTTATTCATGTGGTAAATAATCATATGTTTCACGTTTCAAACTTAAATCTTAATTATTTAAATTGAAAAAAAAAAAAAAAATTTTTTTTTTCAAATACGGTAAATTATCTTGATGTTTCGCTCCATTATTTGTTGTGTAATTAATACATTTAATAGAGTTGAGTAATTATTATTTATTTAAGTGCCTAATTGTTTTCTGAGAGCTAATGCTGTAAGATAATATTGATTACTTCCTCTGATTAACTCTGTGATAAATCAGAGAATGATAATTCAGGATTTAATAATTTAAATATTGTATTAAATTTCCGATTCATATAAATTTTATATCCGGAATAGTTTCATAAACTTATTACTTAATTTAACTTTCAAAATAAAAAACAGACAGATAATTATAATTTGAGTTGTATCTTAAATGACTAGCAGGATTTCCTTATAAGTCATAAGTTTTCCTGATAATTGACAGAAATTTTATGGTAAATTCTTGTGAATAAAATATAGAGATAAAAATTTTTAAATTAACATTTATTAATAATACAATATATTACAGATAATAATTAAAAAATCAGCGAATAATTTTTCTAAGATAACAGAATTTAATTTTGGAGCAAGAAAAAATTTTCTTGGGTTAAGAAACTTTGACTTTCTATTTAAAAAAATAAATTCTAACTCAGATTAACTGAATTAATCATATTACAGTGATAATTAATGGACAATTAATGGTATTGTATTTTTAAATGAAAAACTAGCATCCTTATAATTTTTAAAGATGAGAAAGAAGGGAGAGTCCATTCTTACGGATGATGCATTCTCCTAGATGTGGAAGGTATCGATGAAACCGCGCGCGCAGCGAAGAGTTCTTTATCATTCGTTTTATTGAAAGCATTTAGCAGCAGTAGTGGATTCCTTACTACTGAGTATGTATACTGATACGAAAGCATTTGCGAGCGCGAGTCTCAGTTCCAGTTAAACAGTCTGGCTTGTTAAACCTTCGCGTTAGTACATACTGCTGACACGTGTTACATTCAACATGCTTTTGTATTTTTTTAAATACCATTAAGTTATTTAAATAAGTGATTAATTAATTAATTTTATTTTATACATATTATATTTAAAAACTAATTTTATAAATTACGTGATAAAAATTTCTGTGAGTGTAATTTAAAAAAATTGGAGTGTACTCCGTTTTTTTTTAAATGGAAAATTATTTCAAATTTTTTTTTATCAGTGACGAAGTTTATTACCACGTAGATAAGCAAATAAGAAAATAATCTTATTTGTTTTAAATATAAAATCTACAGTTTAAATTAAAAAGTAACTGAGAGCGCGTTTTCTACGGCCCTGAACTAAAGTCACAGTGGCAACATTCCTGAATCTGATATGTGCGCCGGTCTTTTACTGATCTATCCCGTTTATTCATGTTTGGTTCATGAAATTGTAGGCTAACTAGCTATGTACATAGACGTGAACTTTAGCACGTGAGCAAGGTCTCATCGACTGACCGAGAATTTAATGACGTGCACGAATCGGCTCGACCCCGAAAATTTTGCTTTTATTTTAATGCTAAATACGGATTTAATATAAATAAATTCACTGTTTTCTGACGTCTCTACGGTAATATTTATAGAGTTGCCGGAAAAAACTTTCTTGGTGTATTTTTATTTAAATTCTTTAACTTGCAAATATATATAATATGTAACTAACATAATATATACATGAATAAGTTATTCACATGAATAAAAATATGCATTAATTTCTCTTGATATTTATATCATAATTTTCTTCAAACGCGATGTGCTAACGTATGTGGCATTATGTAAGTTCAACGAGACAATAATTCTTCCTTTACAATTTTTATTAAGCCGGTTTGTATTACTTAGTGTCGATGACTTTTCATTTTACTATAAAGATTAGTAATTGGTTCTGATTTTTATTTAATTAAGATAAAATATTTTTAAAATTATTACAAATTTTAATTTTTTAAATTTTGGCTTTCAATTTTAATTAAAAAAAAAATAAAATAAAAAATTTTAGATAGAAAATTAATTTTTTAAATAAAAAAATTGATTATTTATACAAAATAAAAATTATTGATGATATCGTGAGATATTTTTATGAAAGTAATTTCCGAAATAATATTTTGCATTACGTAAATATTTATTTTTAAATCAAGATTTAAAGAAAAGATTAATGCATATTTTTTTATATCAATTGAAAATAATTTATTTAATTGTAAATATTTAAAATAATTTAAATTTAACCAACACTGTGGGTAGAAATAATTAACAAATATTTGTCAAACTGTAAATAAGTTAAATACACTGGAAAGTTTTTCAACCTGCTGTAAATTATAAAAACAATTCAAGTGTTAATTTTAAATTGAATGTCAACCTTGCCGTAGTATTTTCTCGCTATTTATTTTTCAAAGTAATAATTAATTATTTTCTGAAAAATGCAGGATAAATATTATATAATAATAACAAACTATTTATAATTGAAAAGGATATTGATTGATAATGCTTAAAATTTGTATAAAGTTGTTTGAAACCTTGAAAATAATAAAATCAAGAGTTATAAAAATGTAATTTTTGTTGAGTAACAATTGCTGTATCGTATACGTACCTTGAAGTAAAGTCGCGTGAATAAAAATGAGGACATGGAAAATAGAAAAAAATCAGACCCAATTAGATTCAAAAGTCAGTCATTAAATTATAATGTTATAATTTTGTCTGTTTATGTCATTAAAAAAAAAAAAAAATTGTATTGATTAAATTTTTAAATCAATAATTTGATGATTTAAAAATTAAATTGATAAAAATATAATTTTAATTCCAGCATTTGATACTTAAAAATGTGTTAAATTGTTAAAAAAAAATTTTTAATATGTGAAATTTAAAACTGTTCAACTAAACAGAACATGTGAAGTACTTAAAAAAAGTTTAAAGCAAGCTAGCTGATGAACGAATATTATTATTGAGTGTCTATGGCTTAGATAATGTTGCCCGAGGTAAAAAGTTCGGGGTTTCATCAATGTCATGAGCAGAAAAATTTTAGAAAAATCAAGATCTGGCCCCAAAGCTGGAACCTCGTCTTCGAGCGTGACAGAAGCTCTCAGTAGCTCAGCCTTTAACTCTCTAGCTTTGGACGTTTCCTTAGCTGGGTTATCAGTCACTGATGTACCTGTTACATCTCCAGAAAATGAAGTGTATAAGTCCTCAAGTTTTTGGAGGCCGCCAGACTCTGAAACCGATTCTCAATTGTGGGAAGATATCGGCGTCGTTGAGTACTTAGAAACTAAACATGTTGCTCCGGATCAAAGCACTGAAGAAGAGCGCGTTGAAATATTAAAAGAAGTTCTTCGAGATACTGATATTCACGAGGGAGATGGTAGTTTGTCTGATTTCCTTTTTCACGTTGCTAGGACCAAGAATGGCAAAATTTATATTAGAGTCATCAGAACGCTGCTACTCAACCGAGGTACATAGAAAATAAATCTAAAAATTTTAAAACGTCTTAATAAAGTATTAATCAGCAAAATTACACAGAAAAAAAATTTTATTTCAATCAAGTAAATAATTTTTCGTTTTAATTCAAGACAACGAAATTTTTCAAAATTATTTTACTTGATTAAAGAAATTTTTCTTTTAATTCAAATTAATTTTTTTTTCTGTGTACCTGTTGATTTTTAATTAAGATTTAATTATTGGTACATTGTTATTGAGCATTGTAAAAATTTTTTAAATCGAAACAATTGTATTTACGCAATTGAAGGGTTTAAAACCTTTCATTTAACTTATTGTGTAAAAAATTGTCTGGGAAAAGTACTTTATGTATTTTATTTGGTCTGTTTGTATAGATTTATATATTGCCGAATAGAACCTTAATAAATATTATTACTGCTATTTTTTTATCTTTTTATCATACAATAAATCTTTTACTGTCTGTCATAGAATCACTAAAATAATATTGATAGAAATGAATTTTATTAAAAAATTCTAATTGACCTTTTGAAAAAAATTTATTTGTTTTTCTCCAAAAAAATATTTTTATAAATTAAAATTTTACTATCATAGATAAAAATCAATAATTTTTATTTTTTTTAAGAGATATAAACTCTTTTAATTTTTTATTTTTATATTTCATGCAACACACGCTGTATAGAAATATTAAATCCAGATAACTAGACTGTGAACTATTCGATTTATTTATAAATGTTATCATTAAATTAACAACAAATGGCTTTTTTATTTTCTCGTTTGGATCAAATTTAACTTAACTTAAAATTTTTCACGCGCTAAATCAGCTTAACTTTCAAAAGAGATTAGTCGAAATAAAATTAGGAGTCGTTAATCCAAATGGCCAATCAGTAACATAATAGAATGCAAGATAAATCTGATGGATTAATTTATTAAACGGGGATGCTGGCCTGAATTGCATTCGCTCATTAATAAACTATACGGGTCAGGCAGTCAGCGCAGAGCAACAAGCTGAACTTTTGCCATTTATCATAATATTTTTAAATATATTACCAGCTAAATTATCATTATTATAATTTTATTACCGTTTGTAGTTGGATTTATGATTCCAGATGTTTTAAAATAAAATTTAAATGAATTAAAATTTACCAACATATTTTACAGTTTAATAAACTTTTGTCAATTGATCTATATTTTTATATTTAATATTCCAAATTTCTTAATAGAGAAACTTATGTTTTTGCACTGCTATATTATATGTAGATATATTTGTAATAAGAAGGTGAAAAAATATTAATATTAATGGTAGATCTTACAAGTAATTTAATAATGTTATACTAATCTTGTAGATCGGTATAATATAAATAATTATTATATTTTAAGGTTTAAGATAATCTTTAAATTAATTATTTTTTCCACACCATTATTCATTTATGCTAAGAAATATCTGTGCAAAAAGGTAATTTTTCTATTCAGTAGCCACTGTAACGATAAAGTAAAGAGGTAACGTTAATTGTGTGTTAGATATAACACCTGTTTTTTAAAAATAATTTTAAATTCTAGTCTTGAAAATTTTCAAGTCAGAATTTATTAAAATGTGTACTTATTTATTAATTTTTGCCGATTAAAAAAATATTTAATTTTTGAGTTTTTTGTGTATTAAATTATGCAAAGTTAAAAATTATAGATTATAAACACAAAAAAAAATTTTTTTTAGTACATTATATTGTTAATTCCAAGATTTTATAAACTTGAAACTAATTTCGATTGAAAATTTTTTCCAGTCTCAATTTTTTATAATTTATTAATTTTTTCTTGTAGAAAATATTATTTAATTTTGCAAAACTTTTTTCTTACCATTGTTTATTACAATAATCCTAAAGTTTAAAAAAATACTTTTATTTTTAAAATAAATATTGAATATTAATAAGATTTCACTTAATTATCTTCATAATACCGTTAATTTTCATTTTTACTAATCTTTATTGACCTCGAATAACGTGTTTTAAGCATAGAAAGTACGATTTTTATGTTTAATAAATAGCTTGTCATGTACTATATTAGTCATGACCTTTAATCCAGCATTCATTCGAATGCAAAATAATAAATTTCGTTTTTATATAATTTAATCATTAAAAATATATTTATTACTGTCCAAACAATCAAAATTCTATAAGAATGATTTATTAAATAATTATAAAAATTAAATTCGAATCAAAGTTTTGCATACCAAAAATTTAAAGTAAATTTATTCCGCCTGAATATTTTACTTTCTACATCAATTCAGTATTTTAAATAAACTTCATCGATTACTTACTATAACTTCATATATTATTCTTCATATACCTTCAATTAATTGCAAAATACCTACATTAGTATATTTTGTTTGTACCTAATGAACTTATTCGCAATTATATCTATTCTCTCGAGATTTACGGTCAAAGTCAACTAACGCGTAATTTGTACCTATTTAATCATCGGTTCTGCAGTAATTACCTGTTACTATAAACACTGTAGTTAGTTTCCTTTTTTCTGTAAAAGAGGAAGTTAAAAATATTAAATAAAATTGATTATTAATTTAATATCTTTATTTAAGCGCATATTAATTTAATATTTGACAAAATTGAAGTTTTTTTTAGTCAACTTACTTTTAAAGTTGCTTATTATATACGTGCAATTGTATAGAGTCGATAATGTTGGTAAAAATCTATACAGACTCAAGTAATATTTAAAATTTTATACTGAACTTTAACTCGATTTTTCTATGAAGTAAATTTAAAAATTAAATTTAAATTAGCTTAAATACTTTGATAAAAAATAAAATTTATTATGTATTTTTTTTCATTTATACTGTGAAAAGTAATTCTACTGACATGTATGATTTTCTGTAACAAGTTGTCACAATCTTAATGAGCCAAAAAGTAGAATAATATTAGAAAGTTAATTTTTCAATTTTATATGGCAAAAAAATAGAGATATCATATTATTGATAAGTTTCTGGTTATGATATTAAAAATTTAAACCAGACTTTTGATAAAAAATGTATGACACTGAAATTACCAGAGACTTGACAATTTTTAAGAATTTTTTTTCATTGAAATAATAATAATAAAAAATTCTACATGTAAAATATTTAAAAAATATTTTTTCAATTCTAATTTAATTAATGAAAAAAAATCTGCTGATTTTAAAATTATAAAAAATTTAATTTTAATTTTTAACTATAAATTCAAACCTTTTGCTTCTTAATGTACATTAAAACTTAAAACATCTTAGATTGTGTAGACATACAAAGCATATTCATATAAATTAACATAATAATGAAAGTACCAGACACATTTTTTATTTGCAAATTAATAAGACGTAAATAGAAAAGAATTTAAAAATTATTCAACAAATTATTTTAAAATTCTCTAAGCGCATATTTTTATTAATTGTAACTATAAAATTTAGAAAATTCCTTATAAAAACTGAACAATTGTAAGATATCTATTTAATATTCACTGGCATAAATTAAATTACAAAGTAAACATCAACCACAAGATTTCACACTATTTTACAAGTAATTGTTTAAAATTCCTGAGCCGCATTTTCACTCAATAATTTTTTTTCAGTGGACTATTTACATAAATTAAAATAAAAAAATTTTTTTCAATAAAATAAATTATAAAAATTTTCAAATCATACATTTTAAATAATCCATAAGATACATTTATTCGCGCTGTTTCCATTTTACTTCTCCTTTCGGTCGGCGCTCCATTCGTTCCTCCCGTGACAAACAAATATGGCGGATAAGTTAGTGTGTTCATGCGATGATCTTGTGACTCACGTTTTAAACTTGTCAATCTCAACGATAATATTGTAAACCCATAATAAAAAAATAAAAATACTGTCCTTTAAAGTAAGTCTGTGATAAGTGTCAGCTGATTTAAAAGTTTAATTACGACAGCAAACACAGTTTTTAAAATTAATTTATTTTATCGCAGCAGAATGAAGAATACATTGTAAAACTCGAGTTGAATTATCCTCCTTTACTTTGAAGTATTTCATGGTAAATAAAAAATAGTTGCACTTGACTAATTATTTTATTTATAAAAATATTTATCAATTAACAATAAATAAAATATTAAATAATGATAAATTATAAGCGGAATTTCGTCAATTACAAGTGACAGGTCGACAAGGTATTCTCACAATAATTATTTTCATGTCATATGATTCTATGTCACTGCCGGCCAGAGTATTGCGTTTAAAAAAATTTTAATTATAATTATTAATAGTATTATAATTAATTCATCAGTTTATAATTGTTGAATAAAATAATCCGGCTTGATTATTTTACTCGCAATTTCGTATCAGCGTGACATCTTTATCAGCGATATCTTTTATTGAAAAAACAAAAAATTCATTAATATATTTATCAATTTATTTTATTTTGTTTACTTTCAATACTCACCGATCATTTTCAATAAATTAATCGGGCTTATTATTACTGACGTAATTGTTAAGTTATATTATACGTATTCTAGTCTTACGGCATAAAATCGATCATGACTCACTTGACGTCATTTGACATTAGTTTTTATAAAAATTTTATCCACTTCATTTGCTTATAATTTATAATTATTATATCTTTCAATTATATATACATTTATCTTTTGTTATCAGCGTTTTATTTACATTTTTTATCTCAAGAACGGACTTTCGTTTATTATTGCAATACTTTTTATAATAAGTACTTCAAATAGCGGAAATTGACAGTTTTAAACCTTTTTTTGTAAGAAGTAGATTGTTGAAATAAAATTAACACTTTTAGAAAATTTTTTAATTTGTGTGAAAATTTTAAATAGTTTATTGAAAAAATTTTATAAATGTCAGTATTATTTTTTTTTTTGGTTATTTAAAAAAAATAATAATTCCTTCAAAAGTAGACATTTTGAAAAATGATATATTGCTCATAAAAATTATTAAACTCGAAAAAGAAATTTTTTTAATTTCACAATTTTATGTAATTTTAAAATGTCATAAAATTTTTTTTTGATGTTCAAAAAACTTAACTGACACTTAAATTAATTAAAAAAATTTTTTAATTCAAGAGACTTTAATTTTTTACTTATAATTAAATAAATAAATAATATTGTGAAAAATGAATTGAAATTAATCATGACTGAAAAACAAGTTTGTCTTCTTTTTTTAATGTCCAAAGTATAGAAGTATATATTAATTTTTTTTTGTCTTTAAATCTTAAGCAACAAAAGTCTCTTGAATAATAAAGATTCTATATTCAATAATTGATTGAAAAAAAATTTTACAGACAATTTAAGTCTAGTAAAGAAAATTATAGATAAAAAAAAATTCTTTAATATTTCAAGAAAATAAATCAATTCTTCTAAAAGTTATTTTCAATGAAAAAAAAAAAAAATCTATTGTTGAAAGTATACAAAAAAGGCTAAATTTACTATTGTTAAAATGATTAATGGCAAAATAATTTTTTTTTGAATCACCACAAACTTATTTTACATTTAAAACACCCACGTGTTCACACTAAACATACATTAACTGTAGAGTTGAATATTGCCGACATATTAACTTAAAGTATTGTCAAAAAAATGATAATTATTCGTCATTTACTGTCTATCCAGGTAAATGTCTTAAAAATTTCCACATTACGTGCACTGTCTACCTTCAAGGTTAAGTAAAAATTTTCAGTAACTACAGAACAAACTTACTGTGTACATCGTCTTAAATTTCTATACACCCGGGTAGTGAAATTAAATCAATAAAAAATTTATTTATAATCAAACAAAATAAAATAAAAATACTTGCTTATAAAAAGCACTTTTTCTAGAAAATAGCCTCGGGTTTTTAAAAATACGTATCGAAATGAATCGTTATTCTAACAGTTCCCGGCGGTACTCTAGGTCTTGGTGGGACCGAGACAATACAATAGAGGATCTGGATCCAGAAGAAAATAACAAAAGCTTGAGTGCGACCCCGGAGCATTGCTCCTCGAGTCGAGATTTGAGCAGCGGATGTTCTAATCATGAGGACGACCCTTATGAGTACGATGAGGAAATTCCGAAGTTCGTCGGCCCGAACATATGTGAAGAAATTTACGAGGATAGCGAATGCTCACCACCGAGGGAAGAGCCACTACAGACGTCATCGGACGCATCGGCTACCGGGTTGACGCCCTGTTGGGGCTGCAAAAGCTGCAGTGGCGACAGACCACTATTTTTTCTCAGTTCTCCTGACGAGACTCCATGTACTTGCGTTTCTTGTTAGTAAAATCGTATTACACAAAATTAATGCTTTTAAAAGCACAACATACATTCATATTATTTAAACGCTGATTTTTTTTTTTTAATGTAATTTTTTGGTTTATTTTTTTTTTTAAGTGTGTTTAGATTTTCATTCATATTTATTATTTTAACTGAAAAATTAATCTGACTTAAAATAACACGACTGTTAATTTTATAAATCATCTATATTTTACCCGATTAATTAATAAATCGTCTGGATCCCGGTGTTCTTAATCAGTGATTGGCCAACCATGAAGCATAATAATTTATCAGTGAGATGAAACTAAATTATTCATGCTTTTCTTAAGACGCAAACTTTATTTTACTAGTGGATTATTGAATATTTTTAAACTGAATAGAAAGTACCTTGTTTAAAGTTATTCAATTTAGCCTTTGTATTATAATTAAACTTATGTTGAAAAAATACACGTGGAACCCGTTGAGAAAACAGTGCGACTGCGCTTTGTTCATTTACAGACACTAACTAAATCGATGGGATACTAATAAAATTTATTAAACTCTTCAGAACAATATAGTTTATTTTCTGACAATTATTTTAAGTCGTGTTGTTTTTAAATTGAGCTTCTAGTACTTAACATTTAAAAAATATAATGTTATTAAATTTTTAATTAATAAGTACCGTAGATACTATTAATAATCCAATATGACCTGATTAGTTAAAAATAAATAACCGATAAAACTTTTGATATTTCAAAACCTGGTTTTATATAAAATGATACTTTGCGTTAGCATTTATATCCAGCCTCTATGTAATGATTGATAAAGCTTATAATGCACTGCTCAATACATATTGTTGAGACACTAATTTTTAATTATTAATATTGTTAATAATAATATTTAAAATTTGTTACAGTTCTATGCAGTAATCGAGTGAGCCAAATGACCAAAACCTATAATGATATAGAAGCAGTGACAAGGCTTCTAGAGGAGGTAATAATTTATTATTTATTTAATTGAAATCAAGATATTGTATTATTTTATTCTGACATTATCAGGCGTCTATGTCTTTACAAACAAATAAAAATAATTAAAAATTTTACCTGATGAATTAAAAATCTTTAATTTGGTCTACAATATCCTGATTTAAATTGATTATATAAGATTAAAAAAATATTACTAATAATTATTTATTTATTTATTTAAATAGAAAGAAAAAGATTTGGAGTTGACAGCACGAATTGGTAAAGATCTTCTTACGCACAACCAGAAATTAGAAACAAACATAAATGCCCTGGAAGCCGAATTGAAAACTGCTAATGAAAAGATAACTCAATTGAGTCACGAGTTGCTGAAAAAAACAGAATTAATTCAAATTTTAACAAATGACGTTGAAGAATCATGCTCAGAAAGTGGTACACCTATGGGAGTACGTAGTATTAACCTAGACATAATGCAAAAACGAATAACATCTCTGGAAGATGAAAACAAGCAGCTAAAATGTGAGTTTACAAAGTTGGTCCACGAGACAGATGATTGCGAGGCGCAAGAAGCTAAATTGGTAAAGGACATAGCAAATCAATTAGCAAACGCCAATATGGAAGTCGACGGGTTCGTCGAGGAGCTAGAAAGGCAGAAAGATGAAAATAGATTGCAGCATGAGCAAATAATGAGTTTGACTGCTAAGTTAGCTGAGACAGAACTGAGACTAGCCCAGTTAATGACCGAGCACGATGAGGTGAGTTCTAATCTTGTTATTACTCGAGATAATCAAAACACTCTCGCCGCGGAGCTTGCTGATTTCAAGGACAAGTATGCTGAGGTTGTAAATTTACTTGCTGAGACCCAGGAACAGTTGCGGAATCAACGAAAAAAGGGGATGCCTACTGTCAGAGGTGGTTCGTTTTTCCCGTCGATGGGTGCTGTACCTCAGCCTGACTCAATAGCGTCAGAGCTCGAGTCTTCTCTTTACTCCGAGTTCAGTCTCGACTCCGGTATCAGCAGCGATCGAATGCCGACTTACAAAAAGGTATTTGAAACAGTGAGGAGTGCCTCGAGGGTGTCCTACGGCGGTCCGGACGCTAATCAGTTCCCGAGGATAGGTTCTATGACCACCTCAACATTGTCATCAGGCACGACTGGTCCGCGGATGAGCTGTGGGCCATTTAAACCCCAGATGGGTTCAGGATTCCCGAGTTTAGACTCAACGGGACAGAGCGACAGTGAGGGATCGTTGCTAACAGACTCTGAAGAGTACCCAGGTCCTCATCCAACTGGAGTTCCTGGAGCGCCAGGTGCTGCTGACCTAGAAGCTGCTCTCCGGCGGCTTACTCCAGCTGAAGTAATAGTTCGACGAGCGTGCCTGAGTACCGGCGCTGGGTACAATTACGATTATGATGGAGGTGGTATTCATTCGCCGTCGACTTACCTGCCTTTTGGCTGTCGAACGCCAGATAGTATTATGTCCACCGGCAGCTACGGCAATCTCAGTGGGTTTAGTGGTAATTCATCCAGCTGGCGGCTTCCAGAAAAATTGCAGATCGTAAAACCAATGGAAGGTTCTCAGACGCTTCATCAATCCAGGTAAATTATTCCAGGACACGGGTTCGGTTTATACGCTGACTAACAGCACAGTTCTTCATCCCGAGGATCCGTTGCTTATGAGCTCGAGTTTGATGGGCAGTCGAGTCGCAACAGCTCCTAATAGTGTCATTAATTCTGGAATGAGCACTCCGAGAACTTTGTCCAGGCGTAATTCTACTTCGACATTTTCTACGACGTTAGGTCTCGCTAAAATGCTCAATGAAAGAGGGATAAAAGGCGTCACGCTGTCTTGTGCCACGACTCCTAGTGGAGATAAAAATTTCACACCCACGGCAACACCTTGTAACAGTCCAGATGGAACTCCACCATCCTCACGGCCAACTTCTCCAGTTCCTTACAGCAGTCCTCTGTCATTTGGACTCTTCAGCAGCGGTGCTGAGCTTTTGAAGAGGACATTTGGCAGTGAGCCGGCAGCTGCACCATCTACTTCACAGTCCAAGAGGAAGAAAAAGCCGCTCTCCAGGACTGAGAAGAAAGCACTTGCTGGCATCAGACTCGTGGAAAAACTCGAAAGAATGGGAATAGATACTATCATGGCGTCAAATACTAATTCCTCGTTGTCTCCACTTGCTCTGCAGGGGGCTTTGTGTACTAGAAGGTCTGTGGAGAGTCCCATGGCGCAGCTGATGTCTCTCAAGGGCTCCATGTCTACTGAGAAAATAGGATCGTCTTCTTCTGGAAGCAGTGAATCTATAGCCAGTTTCCATTCTATGTCCAAGTTTGATAATGATAAGAAATCTAGGGCAGGTACTTCTAGGGGTCAATTGTCCAGGCAAAGAAGAGCAGGCACTGGTGCTACTAGACCTGATCTTGGACAAGTTAAACCCGCTGGTCCACCACCGGCTACTACTAAGGAATCTGCTGCTCAGTCGGCGCTAGGAACTATAAGCTCACTTCTTTTTGGACGTAAAGGCGGACTTCTGTAAAATTTATCATTTGAGGTTCCGTTATTCATTTAAAAAATTGGAAAAATGCTTTGTCTTGGGTGAGAGAAGCATTTTTTTGATTAAAATACATTATTTTTGCCTTTAATCATCATCATCAATTCATCCTTTTGAATTTAGTCAAGGTATTTCAGAATAAAATGGCCAGCTCTTTGAATTAATTGATACTTAAGTATTAGTTGTTTTGATTTTGTAATTAAATTATTTTTTAATGGAATTATTTAAAAGATTACTAATTTTTTTTATTGGATTTTAATATTAAAGTAATTAATTTACTTTCTGGGTGAAAAAATTAAAAATTGAAAAAGAAGAATATGTCAAAAACTAGCAAATAAAAATGTAATGCAAACTTTACATTGTATATGAAGGAGAATATTGAAAGACTGAAAATATATTATGACGAATGATGTCTTCTTGTCGATAGTATGAATAATTGTTAACAAATGCAAATGTTAATATTTTTTTATTTATGAGTTTTAATTCTTAGAAATGTATATTGTTATTTTCAACAATGGGTAACAAATATAGGAAATAAATTCAATAATTTAAAAATTAATTAAATTAAAAATCTAGCCATTTTATTCTGATTTATTAAACTTAAAAATGCTGCTACCACATACATAGCTTTTGTGGCTCTTAAGAGGATTAAATAAGAGTTCATGTAACTTAAGTTTTATTAAAAAAAAAAAAAAAAATTTTTTTTTAAACGCGACCGCACGGTATTAGTATGTGGTCAGACGTTAAGTAAAAACTAGTCATGAAAAGGGTGAAATAAAGAAAGGATGGAACAAATACGGAATTGTTTATAAGAGAGTGGCCTTGCAGTTAATTTAGTCGTCAGGGTTGTAAAAAAATTAATTAAACTGTGTATGTAAATAGAAAATTGCGAGATTATAAGTATGAATGGAAAATACCTTGCAACAATTTTTTTATTTGTGTTTTTTTTTTATGCACAAAAATCGTTTAAAATATCACAAAAAAATGCTGCAAGATTATTTTTATTTATTTTAATAAATTTATTATTTCAACGAAATAAAAATAATTTTTTTTTTTTTATTCTATCGAATAATTTGCTACTGTCAGTCTTTATGTTAATTTTGAAGACTGCGCATCTAGCATTAATAAACTGTAAATAAATGATTTGAGTTTTTGAATGCTTTGATTGATAATATTACCGGTTAGAAAAATCATAAATATGTTGGAGATTATATTTAATTAATTTTTCGCTCGACGCAACCTTGTATATAGTCGTACAAATTAATAAAGTAAGTTATTTAAACGTAAAAAAAAAAAAATAAATTAGATTTTTTTTGGCTTCTCCCATAGAAAAATTGTCTATTGATTTTTTTTCATTAGTATTTTATTTAAATTTGCGTTATGATCAGGCCTAATATTAAAAACTTAACGAGAGAAACTGCGTGTGAATAAATTGTATGTAAAGCAATAGATAAATATGAGAATGGATAAGTAATTGGGTGCTTCTATTAATTTAATAATTAATTTAAAGAGATAAAAAATGCTTCGAAAAGGCGACAAAGTTAGAATTTTGTCAAATATGTAAGTTTAGAATTTAAAGAACCATTATATACTTCATTTTAGATTTAGAATCGTTATGAATATAAAAAATAAAAAACACAGTAAAATTTTAGACAAAAAAAACTTGATCATATCTGTTCAGACTTATTAAATAAAATACAGCTCCATAATTTGATAACTAAAATACTAAGAAGTATTGTTCTATATTGGTAATGATAATGTATGTTGATAGAACAGAAAAAAAAATAAGTATAAATAATAAAATTATCATTAGATAAAACAAAAAATGTCAGTTTAAATATCTCTTTACTTGTGTTTAATTTTATATTTCACTAAAACGATGATTTATTATTTATTAATGACGCAAAACAATGCAATAGAGCTAAATAAATAGAGCCATTTACATTGTTGAAAAAAAAAAAAATAAATTTAACGACCATTTACACGTCGTGTAATCTGATAAGTCGTATGTTCTAAGTGAACAATAATAAATATATTTCAATATTTAATTTATATTGTCTTTATTTATTTTACCTCTTTTACTAAATAGATTTAAATAAATCTAGTTTATTTAAGTGAAAAATATAAATTTTATTCTTAAATAAATTTGAAGAAGAAAACCACAAGAATTATTTTCTCAAGGATCCGCCGTCCATTCCGGCCAGCTCTTGATCTGCTCGTATAATTTAGCTCCAGGGCTTGCTGTACTGGTCACTTGATTTGCTCCTATTATTTTAACATTAGGTCTCAACATTCCCTCATGTTTGCCGCAAGAAATCAACTTAACCGCTGATTGTATCATCTTCTCACTTGCGTTTACCGCTGAAATAATTTTTTTTAATATTTTACATCTACATTATAAGTTAGAGTCATTATTCATTATTGTAATTTTTAACAAACTTTGATAAGATCCGATAAATGCTATTCCTATTGCTTTTTTGTTCCATTTATATGTATGAGCTCCTTCTTTACTCCAACCAACTCCTTCATATACATTTCCATCTCCTCCAATGAAAAATCTGTTTAATTTTAATTGAAATTTATTTAAATAAAATAAATAATTTATTTAAGTAAAATAAATAAATTTTAACTTTGAAATCTTGAAAAAAAAAAAAAACTTACGAAAATCCTATATCAGCCCATAACAATTCATCCATGTGATAATCCTGAATATTCTTCACACGACTTGAGCAAGATTCTATTGTTAAACATTGTGGAGTTACAGTATGATGAATGACAATATAAGCAATAGGATTTATAATAAAATTCGAACTCTTCGCTTCTCTGGCTTGCCATTGCGATCTTGAAATAATATTTGGGCATTTATCATCTCCTTTACCTGAAATTTTAAACATTTTATTTTCACACTGTTAAATTCAGTATCATTATCAATTTACTATTTTTTTGACAATTTATTTATACATACTTAATTTAATAATTAACAAGAATAAATATAAAAAAATTATTTTATAAAATGTAAAACTTGAAGTATTCATATTACTAAATCACAAAAAATTAAACAATTAATTTTTAAAGAAATAAAAAAAAAAACAGTTTTTAACTATGCGCTCAAGAAAATAATTTTATATTACACTTTACTTACTTATTACTTATTAATTATATAAAAATTTACACGCGTATATTACAGTAACTGTCATAAAAATTTATCAAACACATCACATATAATGATTTGTTTATTTGACCTTAAGATAATTTAATTTCTTGCATAATTATATATTTATTGATAAGCAAAATTAAGCAAAAATATTTTTTTGCCGCCAAAATTCAAATTTTAGCGCCTCTACATCCAAAAGAAGAAAACAAAGATTTTCTCCGCCAGAGGCGCTGTAACTCGTCTTAATTATTTAGTCAGCCGATTATGACATGCGATACACATGTTTATAACTTCAAACTTAATATTTACTTTTTGTATTTTTGAAATATTCTTTAAAAATAAACAATAATAATGGAAACTGTAAGAGCTTGTGGATGCAAAGGTATAAGAACATGTTTAATTTGCGAACACGAGTACAATATTATTAAACCCAATACATATAAAGAGCTGCAAGTAAGTTAATTTTAATAATTTACATGCCTATAATTATTATTATTGTTAAAATTAAAAATAATTTAATTTAATTATCTAATTTTTATAACAGAAATTACCTAGTTACGTTTATTGTCCTGAGTGTGATAAAGCTTGGCCCGGATGGGACATAAATTTATATAAACAACATCCGAACCATACTGGTAGTCCTATTTCTTATTCTGGAGTTTACATTCAGGTAAATTTTATTTTTATTCATTATAAAAAATAAGTCAGCTGACAGTAAAAAATTTATATTTTTTTTATTAATTAAATTAGCAATAAAAAAATATTTTTAAAAAATTGCACGCATAGTTTTTCAAATTTTTTACATGTGGAATTTTTTTTTTACAGGAAAATTTTTTAAACGAACGAGAAACAAAAACCCTGATAGAAGATCTTGACTCTTTACCCTGGGATATTTCGCAAAGTGGAAGAAGAAAACAAAACTACGGACCCAAATGTAATTTTAAAAAACGAAAACTATGCCTGGGTAATTTTAATGGCTTTCCAATCAACACAGAATTCGTCCAAAAAAAATTATCCCACGTGCCATTATTAAAAGGGTTCAAAACTATAGAACAGTGCAGTTTAGAGTACACTCCAGAGCGTGGAGCTTCAATTGATCCTCACATTGACGACTGTTGGATTTGGGGAGAGAGAATTGTTACCGTAAACGTAATTGGGGACTCTGTACTAACTATGACTCGTTATCAAGGACCTAATACACGTTATAACCTCGACTGTGTTTCTACTTATCCGCCAGTAGTTCCTCAGAGCGATTGCATTAGCGATGATTTAGAAAAACCACCGGAAGATGTTGTAATTAGACTTCCAATGCCTGCTAGGTCGCTGATGGTTTTGTATGGGGATGCAAGATATAATTGGGATCATGCAGTATTGCGAGAAGATGTTACTAGTCGTAGAGTATGCGTTGCTTACCGAGAATTCACGCCTCCTTATCTTCCACTCGGTCAATATAGTAATAAGTCAGAAGAAATTTTAACAAAAGCTCAAAATTTTTGGTGACACTCCAATTTTTATTTTAGGATAATTTTAGTATTACATTTTATTGCCGAAATTTATTATTTTTTTTGAAATAGAAAAAAAATATTTAAATTTCTTGAGTCTTATAATTAACAAGATAACTTTTTAAAATAATTGACATGAATATTTAAATTTTTACAATATAAAATCAATGGGAATAATTTTTTTTTCTTTAATTGTTCGTTTTCTTATGTATTAAAAAAAATAATAAGTTTTCAATTGTGGCCGGGAATTAAAAAATAATTTAATACTTAAAAGCGATAAAATAGGCGTAATTAAATTAATTAGTAATTATTGTTTTATGTTTAGATTATTATATATTTAAAAAAAAATTATTTAAAAAATAATCATGATAAAAATATAGTTTTTTAAATTAAAATTTAACTTTAGCATTAAATTATATATTTATAATATCACACTAAGTGTTAAAAATCGTAATTTAAATTTATATTTTATTTTTAAGCGACGTTCAAAGCAAACTGACCATAATACTTAATTATTTCTGAAATATTATATTTAATAATTTTATAAATTGTATATATTATTATTTTGCAATATAAATAATCGCAATAATTTTTATTATTTACATTATTTTAATTGTATCACTTTTAAAGTAATTTTTAAAAATATATTATTGTGACTTTATAATTAAATTGCAATTTAGCTCTCGGCATATTTGACTGGTTCCGCCTGCAAGTCAATAACTGGAGAAGCAACAAAGGAATCAACTTTCCCGAGAGGCTGATAACCGTTTATTAATTTTTCCCTCAGTTCCCAACGACGTCTCTCTCTCTCTGTTTTCTGTCTCCTGATTGCGCGTCCAAGAGTGCAAGCAAACATCACACCGGTGAACTGCAAATAAAATAAAATTAATTTAATGGAAGAAATTGTTTGGACAGAAAATTAATTTTTAGACTTACTTGGATGAGAACAATTGCAAAAGCTCCAGTACCAAGACTAATTGCGCTCTGATTGATTATCATTGAAAGACGTTGGATGCAACCATCTTCATACAGAACACTGTTGAATCTAGGATTTTGGATGCTTGATATCCACGAGAAACATGATTCCGGATAAACAGTAGCTCTGTTGTCCATTAAATTTATTTCTTCCCAATCAGATTTATCGTAACTGCCGCAACATTGCAACTAGATATTGAAATTTTTAATTTTAATTAAATATTTTTGTTACAGTGATTTAAAAAAATAAAAATCAACTCACTCGTGATTGCAGAAAATCAATAGCAGCTGCTGCTTCATCGGATGTTTTATACAATTGCATTTGTAAATTAATGTTCTCTGCTAATAAGCTTTTTATGCTACCTCGAAGAGCATATGCTGCAATTGCTGCAGAAATTTCAAGAACCAGCACGACAGATAATGAAACTGCAAACTAGTAATTAAAAATTTTAGTTTTTAGATTAATTAAAAAAAAATTTACTGTTAAAAAAAAATTTTTATGAGCTTCAAATAATGAAAATTAAGTTAGCCGACTTTTAAAAATTTTTATAATTTTTTTTTTCATTTAAAAAATTATTAAAAAAATTTTTTATTTGTAAAAAATTTTAAAAACTATCAGTGCAATTTTTAAAAAATATTTTTTAGCTCTAATTTAATAAATAAAAAGAAAAAAAAAATTTTTTTTGAAAAATAAACTAGGTCCAGAAAATAATTAAAAAAAAATTGCATTTATAATTTTTTAAAATTTCTATAGATGGAATTTTTTAGATAAAATGATTGTATTTAGCAGAAAAATTCAAATAAATTATTTTAACCAAAAATATTTATTAAAAAAAAAATATTTTAAGCACTAAAGACACAATAATGTAACTAAAAGAAGACTATCCATATAGAAATATTAATTTACACTGACGTTAATAGATTTAAATTGAAATTATTGTGACTTAATAAACTTATATTAGGCTTTAATCTACTTAATAAAAAATAACCAAGTAATTTAAATTTATAGAGAGATATTAAAGTAAAAATAAAATTGGATAAAAATTTTTTTAAAATATTTTAAATAAAATCATGCGAATTTTACTAAAAATTTCATGTAAAAAAATAAAAAAAAATTTCTTACAGTTAGAACCATACATGTACTCTCTCTGATAGCTCCATAGCAACCGAAGAAAGCAATGACAAAAATTAAACCTCCTACAAAGATGAGAATCATTGCTGGAGAAGAATATCTCGGATCTAAGAAATGTCTGAAATCATCGTAGACTGTGTATATCGTCATACCTACGGAAATTATCATCACACCTGTAAGCTGTAAAATTTGACATATTTGTAAAAAATTTAATTTTATTATTCAACTGCGAAAAATTCTTTAAAAAATTTATTATTTATTAATTAAAGAATTTTTCTACTTAAATGAAGAAATTTATTTATTTTTAATTTATTTCTTCTTTTTTATTGGTTTTATTATTTACGATAAAGGATTTATACTGAAGAAATAATTTTTTCCTCATAAATTATTTATTAATACACCATAAAAGCTAAAAAATTATGTGATAAAGTTAAATATTATTATTAATTCTTAGAGAAGACATCATAAAATCTTCTAAATGATTTTCCTGAAAGAAGAAATAAAAATTTAAGCATAAAATTAACTATTTTGATATGACTGGAAATTAATATTTTTCTTTCTATTTTATAATTATAGATTATGAAAAAATCCTAAACACAGTCGCCGTATTACAATTTTTATTGTTTATCTCTCCATACGGGAAGTTTAAAGATAAGATAAGAACACAAATGTTTTACTTCAATGTGTGTTTGTAATTTTTTATTCAAAAGTCATTGTGTTGAATTTTATATTTATCGATCCATTTGTCATGTACTGACGAGCTGCAATAAACTTCCATTGTAAATTTACGCCGTTGCACATATGAAACTCGTCATATTGACCGTGTGACCGGTTGCGTGTGCTATATATTATTGACAATGCTGACGACTATTTCATCATGAACCTGCCCATCAATTATGCTATTTAAAGTGAAGAAATATAAAAAATAAAATTTTATTTTTTAT
>JZSA01004854.1:0-25164 GCA_000956155.1 Cotesia vestalis | reverse complement strand
TAAAAAATTGTATTAAAAATCAAAAAAATAAGATTTCTTCTCAATAATTTTTTATTTTAATTAAAAAAAATTTTTTTGTATGATTATTTATATAACATAACATCAAAAACAAATTTTGTCTAGCAAAACTGCTAAAAAAATCCATTTATATGACTCATAATTTTTCATCTTTATTTTTAGCAAGCGTTATCTTTTATCATAATCAATGTTTCTGCTAATTAAAGCATAAAATTGTAGCAAACTATAAAATGAAGCATAGTAAACGATAAAAATGAATCAAATGCGCAAATAATTCTCAAAATTTTCCGATCTTTATTCACAAAAGCGGGATAGACGGGAAGAATATATAATTTTTGCATTACTTTAATTTAAGCTGGATAATATATAATTTTTTTTCTTCCTGAGCATAATTTAAAAATTTAAATGAGAATTAAATTGAATAAATGCTCACAGATGTTGGCAAATACCGACATAGTAACACAGAATTCCAAAAATATTAAAAAAAGCGGGCTGTATAAATTTTTGATGATTTAAAAAAGAAGAAATGTATGTAAAGTACTTTACTACAAATAAGATACTTTAGTACAGACCACAAAGAGAGAGTTGACAGCACAAAGTAGGTATTTGATACATCGTAAACCAATATCCAAGTGAGTTGCTGCCATTTTTTATTATTTTTATTTGTCTGGTTGTTTTTTATATCTATTAAAAGTCGCTGGTCAAACAAGTTTCTTCAAAAACTTGTACGCCTTTGTGCAACTAAATTTTTTTATTTTTTTTTATTTTTTGAATTTTTTTGCTAGATTCAAAAGCTCTTTAAAATTATTTTATCACTTCAAGATTTTTTTCTGTGAAGAAAACTAAATTAAAAATATTTTAATCTTAAATAATTTCGATTTTTTTTTTAATAAAAAATAATTATATTCCAACCAGAAATATTTTAAAATAAAATAATGATGATGAATTGTGTAATGTCCAAAAAGAAGCAAGTTACAGTATGAAGTAGTTCCAGCATTAGCCGATAGGCGCTGTACTGTCTTCCACAAACAATTTTCAAATAAAAAATAAATTATTGATAAAAGATATTATCAATAATAAATTTATTTATCGACCTATATAATTAAATTTGTAAGTGGATAACACGATAAAAGTTATTTGTCGAAATAAACATTAAGTGAGTAATAATAGAGTTATATATGTTGTGTACGTATTAACGGTTGTATTAATATTGTTGTTTACCAATAAATAATAAATTGAATAAAAACGTCATGTAAATAAATGTAGAGTAATAATAGTTGTGTGCATATGGATGAATGTATGTATATAGGTTGATTACAAAAGCGTTTTACGGTTAACATACAACATACAACATAAATAAGCGAATGCGATTGCTCGTGATGGATAAGACGGCACCGCGCAAAAGCAATGGGTAAATACCTACGCATTGAAGCTGTCGTGCGCGACACAGCACAGAGACCACTCGCCACTTGGCGCAATTGGCCACGCAAGTGTTTACTGTCCCCTCGAGTAGAGCCTCGAGCTGATGTACACTGCTATACGTGATGCTATGCAACTTATTCTGTTTCTGGTACACATTATAATACATTACATTACTACATTCGCAGCACAAAACGCCGCTACTCGTCTAAACTCTCTTACAATCTTATCTTTATACTAGTTCATTTTTTACAAATTGTTACCGACTTCTTTGTGATATCTAAGCCGACCCTTTATGTGATATTTGTAATTTTTACTCCAATTTTTTTTTTTTTTTTTTTAAAAAAAATTTTTGATAATTTAATTTTAATAAAAACAATTTTTTTAATTTTTCTTATCAGTTTTTGATTTAACTAAGATAATAAAATCAATTACTTATCTATTGACTATTTTATTTTTATTATTATTATTAAAAAAAAAAAAAAAAAGACAATTATTTAATTTTTATTTGTAAATTGAATTTAATATTTTAATTTATTTAAAATAAAATAATTAAATATTCAATATCAAATTTAATAAAAATTTTTAATTTATTTTTATATTATATAATTAAATTTAATAAGATTTAATAATTGAAGAAAGGTATCTTTAATTTTTAAATTAAATTTGTGGAATAATAAATTTTATTTTGTCAGAATAAATTTTTTTATTGTTTTCTATATTTAAAATTAATTAATAAAATAATTTACAATCCTCATAAAATTTTCTACACTAAAAATAATAAATTAAAAACAGAAAAATTTATTTAAATTTATTATAAAATTGAAATATGTTTATTGAAGGTGTACATATGAGTTGCCAGCAACATTAAAGTTATAAATTTAATAAGTAACAAAAAAATTGCAATTATAATCTGAATTGTGTAATATTTACAAAGTTATAAAAGAACACAGCAAAAAAAAAAAACAAAGTATGTAATTTATTTTTATAAAAAACGCATTTCAGTCTCTTCCTGATTTACATCTCCCCTATTGCTTACACAAAAGGGGTCATAAAAGAATATGGAGTGATGAAAAATAATATTTTCTTCCAAAAGAGCGTAAATTAAAACTTTAGCTTCAACCCCGTTGTTTTTTAACAAAATAAATTAAATAACTTTGAATATATTGGGTTTTCTTTATTTTATTATAAATGGAAACATTAATAATAAAAACAGATAAATAGTAATAACATAAATAATATCTTCTCAGTTGATAAATAGAAATTAGAAGGATAAAATTGAGAATTTGTTACTTTGAGCTGACAGTTTTTTTTATTTTAGAATTTATGATTTATTTTCTTCTAAACTGATTCGTAATTTAATTTTACCGCTCTCGCTAAATGAATCGAAAACCATATGCCGATCGCCTGAAACAAATAAAAATAATTATTAAACCAAGAAAATAATTTTAAAAAGTTTTATTTACTTGAATCAAGAAGAAAAATTTTTTATATCAAGTAAAATTTATTTAAAACTAGAAAAATTTCTTAGTTTAAGAATTTTTTTCCTCAAATTAAGAAGATTAATTTTTTCAAAATAATTTACTTGATTAAAATTAATTTTTTTTTTTTTAGGTAGATAAGTTTAATCAAAAGAAAATCTTACCTGAACAAACGCGATGCCCAAACCAGCTCCGCCGAGTTGAATCGCATGGTCTTTGACATACGTACCAAATTTATTCACACATCCAGTGCGGTAAACATCTTTTGTTTGATTATTGCAATTAAACTGGGCCATTTGTCCAGCAGGAATTGGACAGCAACTTATTGGCAAGGTTCCATTGTGTTCCAGCCATTCATCCGGTCCTCGAGCGCCGCAGCAAGTGAACTGTTCAGATTAATTATCAAATTTTTGCACCATTAATTAGCACCATTAATTTTTAATACATACGCTCGTCTGCATGTTGTCCCAAATCCTCTTGATTTCGGTCTCATTATTTATATACTTCTCCATATTATCTTTCATTTTGGCTTCAATCATCTGAGCTGCGTTATTTCGGAGAACATAGCCGGAAATTCCACCAGACAGCTCCAGAATGAAGACAAGTACCATCAACGCTGAAAACTACAAAATTTACATTCATTAATTTATTAATATTGAGGATAATTATTAATGTTTAATATTGTTTAGTAATTACCGTGACTATCATACAATAATTCTCTCTTACGGCTCCGCAGCACCCGAAAAATGCAATGAAGAATATGATACTTCCTATGACGATTAAAAGCGATGGTACGGAGAAAAATTTATCATCCAAGAAGTGATTGTAATTACTGTAAACAGTACGAATTGTCGCTCCTACTGATAAAAGAATTATTCCACTTATCTAGAAAAATAAAAACGATAATCATTTATTATTGGATATACTTTTGATTGTCGTGACAAAAAAATCAAAATCTATTTTTGTAATTATTGACGCTTAGTCACTTATTGCTACGTTTATTTCTTCGATGAGTTCACGAAAATAATTAAATTTAATTTTTTTTATTTATTAAATTTTAATGATTTTTTTTTTTATATATTTTAAAAGAAAATTTTATTAATCTTGAGGTTTAGCAAAAAACTGAATTTTAAAATATAAATTTTAATTTCTTCATATAGAATTTGTAAAAAATATCAAACAATTATAAAAAATTGTAATAATATAAAACTTTTTTGAAATGTTTGTACTTTTAAAAAAATTTTCCTGAGACATTTTAAAGTCATCTTCAAATTTCAAAAAAATTAAAACTTTTTGAAGTTAAAAAATTTTTTTTTCTTAATTTTTTATTTCTTCAATTTAAAAAAAAAATAAAAATTTATTTTTTAATTCAATTCAATTTTTATAATTTATCCCTATTTTTGTTCAATCAATTTACTATTTTAATATTAATTATCCTAAAGGCATTCTGAATGAAGATATATCACACTGATCTAGTTTCCAAGTCCCATTTGTCGGATATCTAGGTGAATCGCTTCGATAATCAATCATCGAACTCAAAAGTATATTTTTTATTTTGACAGCTGATAACTCGGCGATATTCACCGGACAAAGCTCATTAACCGATCAAATTAAAAATAAAAGATCAATCTCAAGGTTTTTGTGAAACAAAGAAATTAATTAACAATTATTTTTACATATTTTTCATATTATAAATTATTTTTCAAGTCTTAATTGCTCAAAAAGTGAATTTAAGTAATTAAAGAAGAAATTTTTATTTATTAACAATAATTTCTTTAAAACAAAAAATAAATTTCTTCATTATTTTATATTATAAATTTTTTTAAAAATAAAATGCTTAAAAAATTTACATTTTAAAAAAATTATAAAATTTTTAAACATTCTAGTCAAATTAATAACTATTTCTTCCCAATTAAGCTTTTTTTTTTATTATAAATTGTTTTTCAATAAAATTATTAAAAAATTTAAATAAAAAAAAAATTACAAAAATTTTCAACATTCTGGTTATCTAAAATTAATAAACATGTTTCTTATCGAGCTGCGGTGTCCGAGCGGTTAAGGAGATGGACTTGAAATCCATTGGGTTTTACCCGCACAGGTTCGAATCCTGTCCGCAGCGAAATTTTTTTTTTTTTTAATTAAATTAATCAAAAAAATTTCTACTCATCAAATATTACCAAAAATTAATTAAATTAATTATTAAAACAATAAATTTATAAAAAATTAATTTAGCTGACGTTTAAAAATATAAAAAGTTTAAAAATCAATATCAAGAATAAAAATAGATTTTTTTTTAGTCACTATTTAAATAATTTTTTTTAATCCTACAATAATATTAAAAAAAAAAAAAATCAATATATAATTTAAATTGTTTTTCTTTAAGTACAATTTAAACATAAAAGTATAAATAATATTTTTATTAATAAACAGACTGATAAGATTGTCAGCTGAAATCATATTATTCGTTTTCAATAAATATATAGCCACGTAAAATAAATTCTTCCTTTCTAATTTCTAAATTCCAATTTAAAATCAAACGCCTATAATTTATAATCCAATAGCTTCACAATAAAATAACTCATTATCTAGTTCTACACTCAGGTGTTTCAATATTGCGCCATATTTGTTCGCTGTAGTTAATAAAAATCAATAAATCAATATTAAATTTATAATAAAAAACATCAAATGACATTAATCATTTTAAATAATAAATTTTTCGATAAAAAATTACATTTTCTTCTTTAAAAAATTCCATTTAACAATTAAATTTTCTTAAAATATGGCACTGGTAGTAAAAGAGTTAATTGAGTTAATTTAAAAATAAAAATTTAAAGAAAAACTTACAACAAAAAGAAAATTGAATATAAACAAAAGGTATTTGATGCATCGGGATCCAAGAGGAAGTTTGAGATCTGTTACCATCTTGACGATTAGTTTATTAAACAATAACGATAAATATTGTTAACACCCACAACTGAAATAATGAAACAGTAAGTAAACTTGTTTTAAAAAAATATAAAAGAATCGGAATTAAAATATATACTTTGTTGACAGCACTAATGCATTTAATTTGATTAGTTACTTTTACCGGACAACTGTCTCGTGTAAGTTCTTGCTAACGTGTAACGTTGGCTGGTGGATTACTTCGACGATTGCTCGTTGCGTCGTTAATCTTATCAGGAATGTTCGATTTCCTAAAACCTGAAGCGTGTGCATTAGGGAGAGAGAAGAAATACAAGAGAAGTGAGGTCACATGCCATGTGCTACGTTATAATGAATTGTAATGCTGTTTTGTTGTTGTGCGCATGCTTTTCTTTAATTTAAACGTCAATTTTATTTATTTTTTAAATATTTAATATTAAAAAACTGTAATTGCCATTTTTTAGAAGTATTTCTTCTTTTTTATAAAGTATTTTATTTATTTTTTAAGTATTAAATATTAAAAAAATTATAATTGTTACTTTTAAAAGTATTTCTTCTTTTTTATAAAAATGTTATTTATGTTTTATGTATTAAATATTAAAAAAATTATAATTGTTATTTTTAGAAGTATTTCTTCTTTTTTATAAAGTAATTTGTACTTCTTCTGATATTATATCTTATATCTAACTAATTAGTAATTACTAATTATAATTTTACATTACAGCGAATTTGTAGAGTACAAATTAAATTTGAATGACAATGAGATCAATTTGAATAAATAAATACTTAAATATCTAATCCGAGACAGTATTTATATAAGCAAAGACCAGTAACTTGTTCCGTTTTTGCGTAATGACTTTCTCCCGAGATTAGACTTTTTTTTTCTTGGATTTTTAACTGACAAATATTAAAACAAAGTACAGGAATATAATCTACACTATCAGTAATTATTTATTTTAAATTTAATTGTCAGGTAGATTTTTTTTTACGCTAGAAAATATCCTGTGCTATAAAAAACAAAGTGATAGATGTCCCTGAACTAAACAAGCCTTTAAATAATTTAGTGTACTAGAGACGTAAGAGTAAATTGTGAAAATTTTTAGTGAACAAGTAACAGCTACGATAGCACGATTGTACTAGTTTTTATTGTGATCGATCAGTCGACTATATCCCAGGCTGTCTTTATATAGTCGAAGGCCCTCGAATAAGCTGGATACCTAGTTTAATATAACTATAACTTTAACTACTTGCTTCGCATCATTTATTATTTCTTTTAATGAAAGAAATGGATTTTTTTGCGCTGTTGTATTTACGCTGAATTATTTTTTAGTGTAATCTTTTGAGACTGTTTTTATATACATTCAACAATGAAATAATTAGCGGCTTTTTTTAGTGTAATTAAAGATACATAAAATCTTGTATAAGTCAACTGAAAGGTCACAGAATTATCTTCAGTCTTTATTTAATATTTTGAGTGTTATCTCAACTTTTTACCCTCGAATTTACTATATGCGTTTTATGTGAAATTAAAAATTTTAATTAATTTAATTAAAACAATAAAAATTCAATGAATAAATAAATTTAAAAAAAAATAAATTATCAGTTTTTTTTTCTTCTTTTCAATTATTCCACTCAAACGTAAATAGAAAATATTGTATTCTAATAAACCACATGTTCAAATACTCAATCCTGTTTACGTACAATCTGACATTTCAAGTCTATATTGACAAATTTTATTTCTGTAGTTATTAATTTCCATTATTACTGAATATAGTTTCATCATAGTGGTTTTCTCTGGCTAGAAATCGTTGAAGTAAATCAAGCGAAACCACACAAATCAATAACTGATTGTATTGTTGTAGTAACACGTACCTCCAGAAATTTGGGAATTAATTTTATTGCAAAATATAGATATTTTCTTCAATATTCAATTTTTTAAATTGAACTAAATAAAATTATCAAATAATTTTTTTCAGTATCATTAATTACATGATACTAAAATTAGTTCAATAATTTTTGTATTTTTTTCAACAATTAAATTGCAAGTAAAAAAATCTTAAAAAAAATTGCAGGTATAATTTTTAAAATCTACATGAGATATTTTTTAGTAATAATTTTTTCAATAAAAAAAATTATAAAAATTTTCCGAGTAAGCTAATTTAATTTTCATCATTATTATGACACTGAAATTGACAAATATTCAAAATTTTTTTAGAATTTTATAGTAATTTAATTATTGTAAAAAAAAATATTATTAAAAAGTTTCACATGTGAAAATTAATAAAAATTTTTAGAAGCATTTTTTATTGTAATTAATTTGTTAAAAAAATTTTTAAAATCAACAGCTGATGGCTTACTTCAGTGTTATTTTATTATTGTTATTGTTATTAATTTAAATTTCTTCTTTTCTTCATCGCCGATTACTTTCAAGCTTCAATTACAAGGACCACAAATACTAATTTCTGTAACTTTAAATTGGAAATGTAATAGTCACTTGTCACGATACATCAAATCGAAACTCCGCCGACTTGAGCAGTTTTACTTACCACTAAAATTTTATTCGATATTAATTTAATAGTTTTCTCTACCTGAAACAAAAAAATGAATTATTAGTCGAGTAAAATAGAAAGAAAAAATATCTTTCCTTTGTTTTCTCAGTCTGAATAATTAATTCCTCAAAAACATCTGTCAAATATATGAATGTACATAATAGAAAAATATTTATTATGACTAATGAGTTTTTTTCAATTGTATAATAATAATCATCATCATTTCCGTCTTATTAATATTTCAACAAATTCACCAGTTTTTTATTTCTCTCCCTTTTTATTTATTTTTATATTTCAGTTCCAGTCACCACGGCGTCAGTCGTCTTTTGCGTTTTGCGAAAGGTGCGCGCGCGCAGTTCAACAATAGCTACAACAACAAAAATATCCGGCGCATTTCAAAGCGGGATACCGAAACGTACGTACGTAGTTAAACCGTGTGCTAAAAGCTGAGAGAAAGACTCGAGGAGAGTAAGTGAAATAGACAGTCGAATAACAAAAAACGACTAGGCAAGTACAGAGAAAAAAAAAACAGTGGGTGTGTGTAATAATTGTCTAGTGTTTCAACGTTAATAATCTAAGGATATTTAAGCAGTCAAGATGGTGTCCGGAGGAATGGCTTGTGTCAAATACCTTTTATTCCTTTTCAATCTTATATTTGCAGTAAGTATTTATTATTAATTTAATAAAAAAAAAAAATTGACATGTAAAAAATTAAAAATGCTATTTTTTAAAAATTAATTTTTGGGAAGAAATTTTTTTTTGTTAAAAAAAATTTTAAAATGTCATATTTTATTAAATGAAATATTTTTTTAGGGCATATTTTAATTCCCCTGTCTACCTATCATTGTTGTGCGTTAAACTTATGAACTGGAAGCTTCTTTGAGGCCGCTCGATAATGCATACACACACATATATATTTTTATCCTCACACTAGCAAGTCCCGCTGCGAATGTGAACCCGAACGTGTTATTTATGTCCATGGGTTTTTTCTCCGTACCTATTTTCCGTCTTTTCAATATAAGTATTGACGTTAAATTAAAACTTTCAATGGATATACCGAAAAGCGTGACGCTGAGGAAAAATGTGTCAGGAAGAAAGAAGAAAAAAAAATATTTTTAGATCTGCAATATCTTTTTAAACGTTTTCTCAGAATCTAGAAGTAGAAGCGATGGTCAATTCTCTTTGTAACGGAGTTGTTACGGAGAACAAAAAAAAAGTAAGAGAGAAAAGGTGGACGCCCAACAAGCGTAGGATGTACTTTTTGTTCTTCTTCTTTTTTTTTTTATTTGTTAGACAAACACGTAAGAGGATAAATTAGATGATTAATACTGGTGAATGAACGAATCAGCTATTATAAAGCATAAAGAATAATTGTCTGTAAATTGAATAATAAGACACATGTTACAAATATAATATTACAATAAATGAAAAAATTTTAATTTCAGATAACCGGAATCGTGTTTATTGCGGTTGGAGCGGTCATTCTGGCTATGTATAATGACTACAGTAATTTTATGGATAATTGGTTCTTCGCTGCACCTGTTTTGATGATTGCCATTGGGATTACAGTCTTCCTAGTATCCTTTTTCGGATGCTGTGGAGCAGTAAAAGAGCATCATTGCATGATAATTACCGTAAGAACAAAGAAAAATTTATTACAATTTTATTACAAGGGGACCCAATGGTCTAGCGGCCTAAAATTTAAGCTATTTTAAAAAAATTTATTTCTATATGAAAGTAATGGTTAATGCTTTCAAAAAAAATTTTTTTTGTGAATTTAGAGTTCTGTACAATTAAAATTTTCAAGTTTTATTAATTTTTAAATTTAAATCAAATAAATTTAATGATAATCTCTCCAAAAAAAAATTTTTTTACACTTATTCTATTACTTATCAACTGCACAAAAATTAAAATTAAATTAAGACAAAAAAAAAATTTTTTTTAATCAGAAAAATGCCGCTGGAGTTCCCAAAAAAAATGGACCTGACTGGTGATTGATTGATTAATGACAAAATTTTTTTATTTTTATCTTTACATAGTTCTCAGTGATGTTACTTGTGCTGTTCGCTCTGGAGCTCGGCGCAGGTATCTGCGGCTACATGATGCGCAATGAAGTAGGCAAGATGTTGCACGCTCGTCTAAACAACACCATGCCCCTGTACAAGTCGGATTCAAAGATCCAGAAGTCTTGGGATGTTATGCAGCACGATGTAAGTTTGTCGGTTTATTGCAATGAAAATTAATTTCGCAATAAATGATAGACATGTATGGCTAGCATTTGTTCAGGCGTCGATGTGCTAGCATTATAAACTAGCCACGTAAAAGTAGACCTTGCTTATGTCATAAATCAATATTCCGCCCTTATAATCGCGGCCTTACATATACGGTATAGTGACACTCCTCAGTACATTTCCTGTCTTTCCCCTCTTTTATATTTTACTTACGTAATATGGTCAATGGCATCCTCGCGTGCATGGATATTATATCAAGAACCTTCCTCAACAAAACAGATCTCCAATCTCCAATAAAACTTAGACTCTTGTTTTGATTCTCAAAATATTCTTCAATTCATATTTTTTTTTGCGACGCAGTATATTGTTACACGCCGCTAAAAAAAATACCCGATAAAAAAAAAACCTGGATTGTCTAGACTGGCAGAATTATGTGGATGTAGATAATAGGGAAGTCGCGTGTCGCTCACGATTATTACATGACCATGTGCTATGCTTCACCCTTAAAAAATTTTACATAACATTCCCCCTAATTTTTTCCTTTCAACGCAACGTAAGCTTGACATTTCTAGACCATTGAAGAATAATTTTTATTCCAAGTCTTTATTCATCGTCCGTGGCTTCCTTTTCTTTGTATACGTGATCTATCATTCGAGTCTTGAAGTCATCGACCGCAATAATCAATCTGCTCGAGCTGGTGCTCATTCAAGTTACCAATATCATAATTTAATTAAACTGTCACAGTGGAGATATTCTATAAATATATTAATTATTTTAATACAATATAAAATTCCTTTTTTATTATTTTTATAAATAATCCTTTATCTAGAATATCTATTTATGGCTCACTTTCAACATAGCTTAGATGCATAGTTTATTTTTACCTTTTTTTTTTTTTACACAGTAAAACGTTAAAGAATAATTAAAAATTTTTATTTATAGAAGAAATTAATTTTTTTAATTAAAAAAATATTTTATAATTATTTAGTTCAAATGCTGCGGTATTGGAGGATCTGGAGATTGGGCTAATTTATACCCCAACACTGAATTACCAAATTCGTGCTGTCATGAAGTTGCATTCAACCAAAAGTGTGATTCAAACTCAATAACTGTTAGCACTGAGGGATGTATGAATAAACTAAAGAGTGCTATTGAAGACAAAGCAGTTATTCTTGGAGGCGTTGGTATTGGTATAGCTCTTGTTCAGGTAATAAAAAAAAATAATATGATAGAGTAATAATAGATACTGAAATTAGCAGACATCTGACAATTATTTGAATTTTTATAACAAACTAAGCGTATCCAGCCCGCTTCGCTAAATTATTAAAATACATCTAAAAAATTGTTAAATTTATGTCTGTTAAATTTAATATCATAAAAAAAAAATTTTATTCTATTTTATTGGCATTATAAAAAAATATTAACGCCATAAAAATTTTATTTGCAGTTAATTGGAGTTATATTCGCTTGCTGTCTAGCTCGATCGATTCGTCGTGAATATGAGACTGTGTAAGCTGAAATAAAACCGTATCTATAACTTAAATTGCAAAAGAAAAAAAATAATTTGTATTCGCCTAAGTGTGCACTTTTGTACCGAATATTTGTTCTTTTGCACAAGCTAAATTTAAACACTTATTTTTATTTATTCATTGTTTTTCATTGATATTGTTTATATCATAATATCGTTGTGAATGCACAATCCTTAAGGATGCATTTTATTCAATTCTTACGAATTAAAACTTCGCTTTGTTTCATCAAATCATTTCTTTAATCAATTTTGTATTTTTGTACGTAGAAGAAATAGCTAAAATTTCCATTTAATATTCTTGTTAAATTGTTCAATTTTTCAATTCTAATTATCATAAAAAAAAAAAATTTTTGATACAGTTATTAAATTATTTAAATATAAAATTTTCTTTTTCATTAAAAAATATGATTGTAAAAGCTTGTTTGTAAAATGTCTTGATGAGCCTTTGTTCACTTTTATTTTTATTTTTCACTTATCGATAAAAAAAAGGACGTTATCATAAAAGCTTTCGCTTATAAATTCGATCGTCGTAAGCATGTACATACCTGTCTTTATTCTGCGACAATGGTGTCAGGGTTTTATTTCTTATTGACTTGTATAAAACTTTTCGTCCATAAAAAACTTATTTTCACGCAAAATGGTATGTTAATAAATGATACTAAAATTAGCCGACGTTTAACAATTATTGATTTGCTTCAACAATTAAACTACAAGTAAAAAAATATTTTTAAAAAATTGCACAGATAATTTTTCTGTTTGTGAAAAATTTTTTTTTTCATCTAAAAAATTATTAAAATTTCTTATTAATAAAATTACTACAAAAAAATTAAAAGAAAAAATTGCACATGTAAAAAATTTGAAAAACTATGCGTGCAATTTTAAAAAAATATTTTTTTATTGCTAATTAAATTAACAAAACATAAAATAAAAATTTTTTGCTGTCGGATAATTTTAGTTTCATTTAATTTTCATTGTTAATAAATGTTTTTGTAACTCACATCACTCATACTTATTCTAATTTTCGGTATATTTAAATATGCTTCAGAACACAAAATTGAAAGGCGCTGAGATCGAAAATAATTAATGCGTGTCTATGTAATTATAAAAAATATTAAAAAATAACAATTTAAAAATTTATTCTTCAAAAATGTACTGTGCTACAATTGCCAAGGATCTGAGCATCGATATTTTTGTGTAAATTTGGGACAAAACAATTAATAATAAGTCTTTCTGTATTTAAAATTTTATTTCTCCTAAAATTAATCGTCAATTAAAAAAAAAAAAAAAAATATCTATACAAAATTTTAGATAAAAGAAAAGTATTAATAATTATAATAAAATATTAATTATATCGTTAAAAGAGTCGTCTATATACATAGATATATAAATAGGTATTATATGTATGTATATAAATAATTCTATTGTTTTCTGCATTGTTAATTCTATGTAGAGTTAAAATATACTGAAATATTTAAAATGTTTCGGGTAGAACCGAATTTAAAATTAAAACTAACAAATTTATTATTTACTATTTTATTACTTTTATTTCTTCTTTATTTTCCGAAAGTACGTACAGAAAAGTCACTTATGTGCGACGAAGAGGATCGATCAATGCAAAGTGAAAAATTACCAACTTGGGACAAAGGGTGTATTTATTTAATCACTAATAAATCTTAATTAATTAATTATTGTTTCTTCTTGCCTACTGTATGCTCTATCTGGCGCTTGTTTGAACGTAATTGCATTTTTTTGCACCATGCAAGGCCTCTAAAAACTATTATTTCACTCAATAGAGTACAAATAACAATTTAAAAAATTAATTATGCAAATAACAATAACAAAAAATTTAATTATTTATGAAAAATGATACAATATTTCAATTACAGTGAAACCACGGCACACTGATGAGCTACCAATTAAGAGGCATAACATTTTCATATTAAATATTATTTTATTCATCATACATTATTAATAATTAAAGTAAAAATTAACAATTACATCACCTCAATACGCTTGTTGAAAATAATGATGCATAAATTATTAAATCATGCGATAATCTTCATTAGCGGAAAATTAAATAAACTACTCGGCTTGTAAAGCTCTGATTAAATTTAATCAGATTAAAAGTTTTAATATAAAAGCAGTTTAAACATTTTATCTGCTTTAAATTTCTAACAGCTTTTTTAACTGCCAGTTAAAGCCAAAAAAAAAAAATTATTCAGTGTGAAGAAATAAATTAAAAATAATACTTTGCTATTAATAACTAAAAAAAAAAAAAATTGTAAAGCAGCTTTTAATAATCTAATGCCTCATGAACTGGCTTGCAACGCTTCTGTATATTAATGAACAAAGAAAAAGACAAACATTATCACTCTGCATCACTAGCCCAGGATAGACTTTCGATAAAAATAATAACAACTTTAATTTGGACTGTGCGGTATTGATCGCCGTTTCCTTCATACAAACACTGTTTGATATTACATCACTGTAAAAAAATAGTCATTATTTATTTCCGTCCAGAGATCTTTTAATAATTATTATTATTAATTATATTTTGATTGTTTATCCTGGGAAGAAATAATATTTTAGTTACATATACTTGTTTGATAATTAAAAGCTATAGTATAGAGAAGAATATAGAATTCAAAATAGATTTAATTAATCTCTTATTATTTGAGATTATTATTTATATAAGTTTATTAAAATATTTATCGAATAATCATAATAATTATTTATATAATAGTATGGTAAATAATTAATAAGTATTTTAATTCCTTTTGGTGTTATTGTGTCCTTCCTCCTTCGCTCGCACGTTACACTTTAAATAGGAACAGTAAAAGGAATAAAAAAAAATTGAATTTTTAATTAGCAATCACTAATTACTATTGAAGTGTGCCTAATATATAAGTGTAATCCTTTTTCAGGATATTTTTAAAATCTAATCTCCTGTAATTGGCTTTTATTAATTTTATTAATTAAATATAAATTTTTAAATGCGAAAAATTTTTTATTTCTTCTCGCTTAAAAAAAGCCGATTTACAGAATTAAATTTTGAAAGTACTCTTATTGAAGATAACCTGAATAAAAAACTAATTATAATTATTACTTGATGGTTTAAATACATCAAATAAATTAAATGTAATTTTTTCAATCCAAGTTTAAAAAAAAAAAAAAAAACTTGAGCGATGCAGAAAAAAATTTTAAACAAAAGCATCAATTATAAAAAAAGTATTGTTCATCTTCTTTAATGACCAACATTATTTTTTGTATTTTTATTGTTATAAAAATAAAAAAAAAAAAAATTCAAGTGTGACCTATTTTGAAGTATTTAAAATTATAAGAAATAAGCATGTAATTTAAATCAATCCAAAATTTCTCTGAAATTTTTAAATCTCAGTTTAATTTTTTTGAGAAGAAATATTGTAGCTGATTGATTTAAATTTTTTCTGTCAAATTTTGTATTGGTATAAATAATATGTTAATTTCTGGTAGCTTAGTATATTTTAGAAAGGTCACCAATCTCCTTGATACCTAATTGGTCTACTAATGAAGTAATTATTATCAGGCCGCGATAAAGACTGAACAAAGATTATTATAATCAGTATTAAAAAAAAAATTAATAATTAGAAAAAATATGATGAAAAGTTTACAGTAAATATTGGCTATATGTATATAAACATTTTTCGATTGGATATTCTACAAAATTATATTTTTGTCTTTTTTTATTATACTTGTATTTTTATGACTGACTTGTAATACTTTGATGTAAGATTTATCACCATAAATTCTCAAAATAATTGAAATTGAATTTTTAAAAAATCAAAAAATAAAATTGAGGGATGAAAAAATCTGAGTAAATTTAATCTATGATTTACTCATTTTTTAAAATTATATATAAAATATTATATATATTTATTTATATAAGAATTAATATAATATTCAACTTTATCACATAATTGTTTAGCTTTTATGGTGTATTAATAAATAATTTATGCGGAAAAAATTAGTTTTTTAGTATAAATCCTTTATCTTAAATAATAAAACCAATAAAAAGGAAGAAATAAATTTAAAATAAATAATTGTACAGTGTTTTACATATTTTATTTTTATTTATACTGGTACCGATATAATTAGCACTGATTAACATTCAATTCCATCATTTTAAATGGATATTTAAATTTTATTAAACAGATTGAAAAATTATACAATCTGATTTTTTTTTTTTTTGTGTACACACATGAGTATACTTATATATACTCAATTTATTATTTATCGCTGTTTTTCATAGAATACCAAAAAAATATATGGATTCAACCACTTCGCAACTCAACTCCACGCTAAACGATATTTATAAAATATCGATATTTTTCTTTTGCAAAAATTTCATCAATAAAATTTTGTTCACAACGTGTATCATTTTTTATTCTATAATACAAGGCTACGCTTAAGGCTAAATTTTTTATTTTTATTTTTAACTTTATTATTTTTTGCCAATACTGAATAAAAGATATTTTTAAATATGTCATAAAGCAAAAATATCTACGCGTTAAGAGTAAGCAAAGTGGGCTCATCCACCTTAGACTCGTTGATAAAAATAATAAATTTAATTGATTATGATATGAAATAATTACCGACAATGAAAAAATATGCAGTGATACTTTAACTTAACGTAATATGTGTCTATAATTTTGCTCGCTTTAAATTTACATGACACACTTGTCAAAATTTGATTAAAAAGACATTTTTTTATTATTCTCCTTATTGACTATTGTCTCAAACGGGCAACTTTTCAGACTTTAAATAGTTAAATAAAAAGTATGAGCTTTCAGAATATTTATATATTCAAAGAATAGTTGATTACAATCCTCAACGTATTCCTTTTAAAATCTTGTTACATTACAAATTACTTGGAAAAATTCTTACACTTATTTCTACATAGTAAAAAAAAAAAAAATTCAAGTGTGACCTATTTTGAAGTATTTAAAATTATAAGAAATAAGCATGTAATTTAAATCAATCCAAAATTTCTCTGAAATTTTTAAATCTCAGTTTAATTTTTTTGAGAAGAAATATTGTAGCTGATTGATTTAAATTTTTTCTGTCAAATTTTGTATTGGTATAAATAATATGTTAATTTCTGGTAGCTTAGTATATTTTAGAAAGGTCACCAATCTCCTTGATACCTAATTGGTCTACTAATGAAGTAATTATTATCAGGCCGCGATAAAGACTGAACAAAGATTATTATAATCAGTATTAAAAAAAAAATTAATAATTAGAAAAAATATGATGAAAAGTTTACAGTAAATATTGGCTATATGTATATAAACATTTTTCGATTGGATATTCTACAAAATTATATTTTTGTCTTTTTTTATTATACTTGTATTTTTATGACTGACTTGTAATACTTTGATGTAAGATTTATCACCATAAATTCTCAAAATAATTGAAATTGAATTTTTAAAAAATCAAAAAATAAAATTGAGGGATGAAAAAATCTGAGTAAATTTAATCTATGATTTACTCATTTTTTAAAATTATATATAAAATATTATATATATTTATTTATATAAGAATTAATATAATATTCAACTTTATCACATAATTGTTTAGCTTTTATGGTGTATTAATAAATAATTTATGCGGAAAAAATTAGTTTTTTAGTATAAATCCTTTATCTTAAATAATAAAACCAATAAAAAGGAAGAAATAAATTTAAAATAAATAATTGTACAGTGTTTTACATATTTTATTTTTATTTATACTGGTACCGATATAATTAGCACTGATTAACATTCAATTCCATCATTTTAAATGGATATTTAAATTTTATTAAACAGATTGAAAAATTATACAATCTGATTTTTTTTTTTTTTTTTTTGTGTACACACATGAGTATACTTATATATACTCAATTTATTATTTATCGCTGTTTTTCATAGAATACCAAAAAAATATATGGATTCAACCACTTTGCAACTCAACTCCACGCTAAACGATATTTATAAAATATCGATATTTTTCTTTTGCAAAAATTTCATCAATAAAATTTTGTTCACAACGTGTATCATTTTTTATTCTATAATACAAGGCTACGCTTAAGGCTAAATTTTTTATTTTTATTTTTAACTTTATTATTTTTTGCCAATACTGAATAAAAGATATTTTTAAATATGTCATAAAGCAAAAATATCTACGCGTTAAGAGTAAGCAAAGTGGGCTCATCCACCTTAGACTCGTTGATAAAAATAATAAATTTAATTGATTATGATATGAAATAATTACCGACAATGAAAAAATATGCAGTGATACTTTAACTTAACGTAATATGTGTCTATAATTTTGCTCGCTTTAAATTTACATGACACACTTGTCAAAATTTGATTAAAAAGACATTTTTTTATTATTCTCCTTATTGACTATTGTCTCAAACGGGCAACTTTTCAGACTTTAAATAGTTAAATAAAAAGTATGAGCTTTCAGAATATTTATATATTCAAAGAATAGTTGATTACAATCCTCAACGTATTCCTTTTAAAATCTTGTTACATTACAAATTACTTGGAAAAATTCTTACACTTATTTCTACATAGTAAAATATACAATGAACAAAAAGAATCATACTTATTTACAATCACAATTATTAAATGTGTTGTATATTAAAAACGAAAAAAAAAAAATTAATAAACCAATAATTAAATTAAATTAATTAAATACACTATAGAAATAAATTAGTGTTTTTAATTGTCGGATTACAAAAATATTCAAAGAGGCATAAAAAATGGTTAGTATAAACTGCTTTAATAATTAATTTATATTTATATATATAGTCAGTAATTTTGTTTATATTTATCTTTATATGTTTGTAAGAAAAAAAAATTTGCGTACCATACAAGTTTCTTTAAAAACTAAAAATATTTAGTAATAGTTTATTACTTACAATGCATTCTTTCAATTATATTTTTTTTTCGTTTTCAATATTAAAGTAGTTCGTTTTCCTAATATCTAAATTATTGATGATTGATCATAGATCACTTACCTTTCCATTTACTTTCCAAGATTAAACATTCATTAAACACTATATTGTAATAGTAATGTACACCCGAAAAATGGGTATTTTTAAATTTGTATTTTTAATGAAAAGTAAATAGTTACTCCCAGCTCATGCCTTTACAAACTATGACATAAAATAAAATAAAAAAAAAAATACTAATCTGCATTCATTCATCTTCGACACATTAGCTCTATTATCTTACATACAAATAATCACAATCGAACCGGATTTAATTATTATTAGTTCGTAACTATTACGTTTATTGTTAAAAATTTTTTATTCTTAAATTTAATTTTTTTTTTATTTATTTTTTTTTTTTTATTTTTCATTATTTTTATACGGGAGTTATCTTAAACTTGAATCGAGGATTAAAACTAAAGTCCACGATGGACTCGATAATTAGGAACGTATTTGGCGCACACACGCACACGAGGCATTAAAGAAAAGGTTTGTGAGAGCAGCGCAGTGGATGGTTAATTGGCATGAGGCTGTTAGGAGCTGAGATTTCGAGCTAAAAGCTCATGTAGCATACCGTTTCGTCCAAAGTCGTGCTATACGATCATGTTCCTCTCGATTTTGGAGATATTGTGATGCTATACTACCAACCAAAGGATCCGCTGAAAAATTATACTTGTATTTAAAAAATTAGTTCATCTTAAAATGGATAGCCTAGTTGATTTAGATTATTATCACAATATTGTAATATTAGGCCATAGATTAAATTTAATTAAATTAAACATTTTTTTTTAATTACTAGCGATAATTAATTATAATGTCATACGAACCTGGATTACAATCTGTAAGGAGTGAGCAGATAGACAGAAGAACCTTGGAGATGGTTAATGCGGGAGACCAATTGTCTTTAAGTATATCAAGACAGATGACACCTTGGCTGTTGATGTTGCAGTGATAAATACGTGTTCGAAATGTTACCTAAATTGAAAAATATTTTTTAATTTGATAAATATTTGTATGATAATTAAAAAAAAAAATTACGACGTAAAATAAAATTAAAAAATTAAATAATAATAAAAAAAGTGTTGTTGTGAAATGACGCTTTAACGTAAACATAAATACGAATAAATTAATTTTTATTTTTCTAAAGGCAATACGTACTTTTGGAGGTTTGAAAGGATACTCCGGAGAAAAATGAATGTCCAAAAAAAAGACACCTCCTTCATAGACTGACCCGGGTGGGCCCAAGATAGTAGACACCCATTCATACAAGTTATCTCCCTTAGGGCCTGCACTACAGTTTGGCGGAGGGTCCAAAGTTATTTCTGCTAATTCTTTTTGTATTCTAACATACAAAAAAAAATTTATATAAACAACAATAAAAAGTAATCAGTAAAAATATAAACATAAATTAGATAAATAATAATAAAAATAATAAATGAGGTTATGGTATTTACCTTTTAGCTGAAGTACCTAAAGCTTTTGACATTTTAGGATTTGGCTTGGCTTCCTTATTCTCGGGCTTATTGTCTGCCAACGAGGAGCCTCTTCCTCGCCCAGTACCACTGGATCCAGCTCCAGAAGACATTGTTCTAAAAAAATAAGCCCTAATTTATTTATTTAATATTTGATGTTGAGATTAAAAATTATTTTTCACAAAAAAATAATTAATTATTAATGAATAAAAATTTTGTTTGTTTTAATAACTTTAAAAATTTTTAACAACAATAGTTAGATTAAAAAATAAAATTATAAATAAAAAAAAAAGTATGCATAATGAGTACTTTGTGTTTGAAACTTTCACGGCGTGTTGACAATTTAAAGTGATTATTTAAACATTAATCAGAAGGTAATCTTAAACAGTATCACAACAATTAGATAATATTTTATAGGAGTAAAACAAATAATTGTACCGGTTGCTCTTAAATATCTTAGACTCGTCGGATTACGACAATGGAGGTTTTGGGTATATACAAAGGATACAACATCAACTCACAACAAGGAACTACCTTAAATTTTGACCATTAATTTTTCAAGGTTAAGAGGTTCAGCTGGGTCACTTCGTATCGTTATTCACTTAATAGTTTTCAAAGATTCAGGTCAATTTACTAGCTATTCCTTAGATACCCGGGCGTCTTTTCACGATTTCTTTCTTTTCTTCAAGCCTCACTCTCTCTCTATTTCGCTCTCGGATCTTCTCTTTCTCTCTCACTAGATTGTTGAATTCCTTTTTGCACGCCGTACTGCCGGGAACAACCTTCACTGAATACAAGCTACAAAGCTACACAAGCGCACCGAATAGACACCAATTTTAAATCGTCCGCTCAGGAAATGTCGCCATGTCTTTTGCGATTGTGACTAGAAATAGAAAACTAGATACGTCAATTATTTTTTACTTTCACATATTTATTTTTTTATCGTAAATTATTTTATTTTTTTTAACAGTGATTTTCCCGGATAGTTGATTGTTTTGTTTTATTTCATTTCACTTTCATTAAAAAACAAGGTAATTATTTTGGTGCTGAAATAAAATTTTATTTTTAAATATCGGAAGTGAGAAATTTAAAAAAGCGCCACCAGAGACATATGTACAGTGTTTCCGGTTAAATAATCAATACCTATAGCAAATTTTACTTGTTCTGTTGGTAACAATAAAAATGCAATAATAACAAGACATTAGCACTATGATTGTTATTTATTAACATAATTAAAAAAATAACTATTGTGAGGTTATGTTTTGAGCAAACGTTTATGTTGACAAAAGTTAATAATATTATTATTTAAAAATAAATAACAATAAAATTTTTTTGGAATTACTTGAAAATAATAAATTATAAAAATGGGAAAACGACAGCATCAAAAAGATAAAATGTGAGTAAAATTATTATTATTTTTTTATGATATTTAAATTAGCAGACACTTGATAATTTTTTAATTAAAAAAAAAAAAAAATAAGCCTAGAAAATTATTTAAAAAAATTTTATTTATAATTTTTTAGAGCTTCTAAAAATTGAATTTTTTAAATAAATTTTTTCTACTATAATTTATTTGTTAAAAAAATTATAAAAATGATCAAATAACTTTTAAATAAATTTTCATCTCAATTTTAGTATCATATTTAATTAAATTATTTAATCCAGGTACCTGACGTACACAGAGTGGACGACTCTTTATGGAGGAAAAAAGTCGGGTGAGAATTCAGAGACCAGTGAAGATTCAACCTTTCGAAGATTGCCTTTTAATCATTGTTGTGTCAGCTTGCAACCATTTGAACATCCGTATTGTGACCCTGATGGAAATGTTTTTGAATTAGAACCGATATTGACATATGTAAAACATTTTAAACACAATCCTGTGACAGGAAAGCCATTTGATGTTAAAAAACTTATTAAGTTGAATTTCACTAAAAATTCTGCTGGAGAGTATCATTGTCCTGTACTTTTTAAAGTTTTTTCAAAGTTTTCGCATATTGTCGCGGTAAAAACAACTGGAAACGTTTTCTCCTGGGAGGCTGTTGAACAATTGAATATTAAAACGAGAAATTGGAAGGATTTGATTAATGACCAGCCGTTTACTCGCGCTGATCTCATTACTATCCAAAATCCTACTGATGCTAGTAAATTTAATTTGTCTAGATTTCATCATATTAAAAACAATTTAAGGGTTGAAGATGAAGGTAATTTTAAAAAATAAAACAATTTTATTTTTATTCCCAAATTAGTATAAATTTTAAAAACCAAATTATTATTTTTAGAAACTATTCGAGAACGTAATGATCCAAACGCTAAACTTAAGACAGTCTCAGCAGAGACAAGTGATATATTGGCAGAGCTTGAGAGGGATTATAAACCTCCTGAGCAAAAAGCAGAAACAGTTAAAGCCACAGCTGATAAATTTAATGCGGTAAGATATTATTAATTAAATTAATCTTGGTTATTTTTTAATTTTTCATTTTTTAATTCTTTTTATTTATTCAAGGCTCATTACTCAACTGGCGCAGTAGCAGCAGGTTTTACTTCCACTGTAATGCCAAGAGAAACAGTTCATCAAGCAGCAATTATAGCTGATGACTTAGTTAGATACGAGAGAGTTAAAAAGAAAGGATATGTGAGATTAGTTACGAATTTTGGTACGCTTAATCTCGAACTTCATTGCGATATAGTACCAAAAACTTGTGAAAATTTTCTTAAACATTGTCAAACTGGTTATTATGATAATACTAAATTTCATCGATCGATAAGAAATTTTATGGTAAATATAAAACAATTATGATTTATAAATTTTATGGTACTGCGCGTTTTCAGCCCTCGACAAAATATCCCCGACAATTTATTTTTTTTTTTAAAGATTCAAGGCGGAGATCCTACTAACACTGGTAATGGCGGCAAATCTATTTGGGATGCACCATTTGCCGATGAATTTAAACCAAATTTAACTCACCAGGGAAGAGGTATTCTTTCGATGGCAAATTCTGGACCAGATACCAATGGATCACAATTGTAAATTTTTATTGACAGCTTTTAATTATTTTTTTTTTTATCGTTATTACTAAATATATTTTGATTTTTAGTTTCATAACTTTCCGGTCTTGTCGACATTTAGATCGCAAGCATACAGTTTTTGGAAAAATTGTTGGTGGTTTGGATACTTTAAATGCTATGGAAAAAATAGAAGTTGACAATAAAGATCGACCTATTGAAGATATTATAATTCTCCGAGCAAACGTTTTTGTGGATCCTTTTCAAGAAGCAGATGAACAATTAGCAGCTGAAAGAGCTGCTGAATTAGAAAAAGCTGCTCAAGAAGCTAAAAATAAATTAGCTATTAACAAAAATAAAGAACAAAAAAATGTTTTACAGGCTTATCATTCTGGCGTTGGGAAATTCATTAATATTGCTAAAGAAACAGAGTAAATTTTTTATTTTTCTTTTCATTAATATAAAATCTGTATTTTTAATATAATCAATGATTATATAAATTTTTCATTTTATTTTTTAGAGTTGCGGAGTCAAATGTGCCAGTTAAGAAGAAAAAAAAATTGACATCTTCTGTCGGAAATTTTTCATCGTGGTAAATTAATTTTGAAAATAATAAATAAAATTTAAATTATTTTTTACATTGTAAAAAAAAACTATTTTATTTTTATTATTGTAAACTGTTACATTAATACATAATAATTAAGTTATTTAAGAAAAGTTATTTAGAAAATGAATAAATAATTAATAAATTCAAAAGAATTTCTTATTTCCCGCGTTAATTTAATACTTGCGCGTCTGCGCAAAAATAAATGCGCAAGAAAATTTGTTTTTTTTCTTAAAAATGAATTTATTAATTATTAATAAGTTATTTATTCGTAAATTAATGATTGTCAATAAAAAATTGAACAAATTAAATATTAATACATTGCTAATTATCAACAATTATGAAATAATAGTACTTTTTCCATAAACAGGTTTTTAATTCTTGGAACTGCAAACCAAGTCCACCATGTTAACTCCAGTCCCTCCCTGACGTTTCCGTACATTCCTTCGATAACTTTATTATCTTTTATAATAAAATTTTTCATGTGAATTATAAGCTTTAAAATCTGACTCAATGCTGTGAAATATCTGGAACAAGTTGCTGCTAATCGTCGAATAATAATTTTGAAAAACACTATGGATGATCTCGGTGAGTTTTCATTTTTTTTCCAACAAATTATTCATTATTTTTTAACCTCGAAATATTTTATGCTAAATTTTCAATATTGTCCATTAATTATCAAGTTATTTCTTAAAATATGTTTAAATAAACTAGCAAAAATTTATCCTGGTAAGGTTTGTTCCTGAAGATCAATTACAAATAATTAATGTAATAGTAAATAGAATTTTTTTCCTATTTTAGATCTATAAAATCGCGGGAAATTCAAGTTATAATTATTAAATCTGACTGGCTGATTCTAAAAATAGAAAATTACGTTTATTAGAGTAAATTTGTTTTGTTGACACTAAACATTGATTGATGG
>JZSA01004853.1:0-20545 GCA_000956155.1 Cotesia vestalis | reverse complement strand
CATAAAAAAAAAAAAAAAAAAAAAAAAAAAAAAAAAAAAAAAAAAAAAAAAAAAAAAAAAAAAAAAAAAACAACAATAATTACTTAAAAACTTGTTTAGAGTTAACAGTAAAAAAGCTCTTGAATTTTACAACAAATTTCAAGTGTAATTACAATGATATTTATCTTCTAAACTAAAGCTTAAAATTCCATCTGTTCTTGTTCAGTTTTCTCGTTTGTCGTGGGTCAAACACCCATGTTCTGAGATAGTATTACTGAAGCATCTCAACGTATATATGTATATATATAAATATATAGCAGTTGTTATTTCTCGTAGAGAAAATAACGTTCCACTTATAGTGTCGCGCGACGAACGAGTCGTAATATAAGTTGAGTCTCTTAACTTAAAACACTTTCTTTTTATCTGTCGAGCAATGCCGTTTATGTGTGATTTGTTTTAAAGTTCAACAAGTGCCTTTAGTTAAAAGGCTCAAGTCCTTCTCAGTGTTCACCGTTATCATTTTACTCTACTTTCTGTTTAGTTGTCAGTTTATTGGATTTTTATTAGCTGATAGCAAATCTGCCTGTTATCTGTACTGTATTTACAGTAATCATTAACTAATTTTTCATTTCTTCAATAACATGAACAGTTGAGCGGTAAAGTCCTGATAATTCTCATTACTCATTACATAAAATCATATCGGAGTACGTGTGGTTATAAGTGTTTAACAGCGCCTATTTAAAGCTCGTTAAGTTTATTTTTGTTTATATTCTTCTTAAAATAAAACCACCTAAATCGATTATGGATGCAAACACTTGATAATACTATCCAAGAAGTGAAAAGTTTAACTGGCTGAGTTTTGTTTGTAATTTTAAAAATATTGTGACAAAAATTGGTTTTTTAAATTAAGTTATAATTATGGATAGAACCATGTATGAAAAAGCGAACTATGGGCCAACTTACAGACCTTACAGGATAACTTTAAGAAGAGGCAGAGATGCCGAAGCTCCAGGATGTGAGTTTTAGAAATTTTTATCATAAAAAAATCAAAATTTAATTTTTTATTGAATTAATAATAATTAAATTAGCTGAAAAAATTTTTTTTAAACCTGAAAAAAAAATTTGCACATGTAAAAACTTGAAAAAACAATCAATGCAAATATTTATAATAATTAATGTGTGTTTAAAAAATTGTAAATTGATAATTATCTGCTGTTTAATTTAAATTCGACTTGTAGTTTGTGTTTTTAAAATCTTCTACGTATGCATTTAGTTAAGAGACAGTGTAAGAACTGTTAACATTAAAGAATATAAATTAAGGTCGATGTTAAAGCTATTCTGTGTATAAATATCTGCATGACGGCATTCAAGAAGTTACTCAACAGCTATGTTTTTTATTCTTCCTTTTTTTTTCTATTCATAAAACGTTCTTAGCATTCTAAGATAAGCACGCGATTATCCCTTTACGTTTTTTAATTATTTTTTTAATTTTCTTCAATAATCAATTATTATTTTTGTTAATTTTTTACTAGGAAATTTATTATGACTTAAATAATGTCACTAGGAAGAATAATTTTTAACGAACACTTTTATTTAGTCTGGTTAATTGTAACACAAAATTTAGCGACTAGCACAATTTATTTGGGTGCATTCAGAGACCCGGTAGTGTCTCAATCTCAACACACATTCAAATGCATATTTATGGATGGCGCTAGGCAGCCATATATCTATTCTCGGGCCATGTGTCATTCAGAGCTCTTATGATTTATTATTTTGTTTTTTAATTAATAACTACTTTAATTTTTCCTGTTTATTTTTTGTAAAAAAAATTACTTGCTCCAATAAATTTATTGAAAATTTTTGGTCAACTCACAAATTCAGATTTCTGTTGACTGGTCTATAAAGTGATAGACACTGAACTACGCTTTATGGTTATTTTATAAAAAAATTCTTACCATTTGCCCGGAAATGGTTTTTATTGCTATACAGGAAATCTGTGGTTTTATGAATAAGAATTCTGGCTTTTTATGACAAATTTTACAAAAATAAATGGTTAGACTATAAAATTACCACATTTAATGCGTCATCAGATATCGTTTTTTATGTAAATAAGAAGTATCGGATAGAAACTAAGTATTATAACAGTTTCTCTCTTACAATAAAGTGCGATACAGCTACCATATTTTTAAATATTCAATTACAAATAGAAGTAAAAAATAATTTCGGGAATTATAATTTTGGATACATAGTAAAAATAAATTTTTTTTCATTAATACGTGAAAAGTTCAACGTACTAAATTTATAAGTAAGTTTTTATTTCAAATTCCTTAAAGTTTGTTGACTTATTAATTTATAAAAAAATTAACAAACTCAACAGTTTTTAATTTTAATTTATTTTGTAAAAAATAAAATTTTTTTATTTTTAAAATTAAATTTTTTCTGTTTTTAAAATTTTTGTTAATAAAAAAATTAAAATATTTAATAAAAATAAATTTTCATGTAAAAATTAAAAACTTAGACCAAACATTTTAATTTACACTGTTAATTTTTTGTATAATTAAGATCAATTAAATTCTATTATCTTTATGCACTTATATAGTAATCAAAATGTCATCCATAAGTATGTTAATTTTTCTTCATTATTATTTATTATCACCGCGCTATTTTTATCCCAGATAAATATTTTTAAATAATTTATTATTACGTCAGGGCCAGTAATTTAACCATTTAATAAAAGCGATTATTGGAGTTTATTAAAGTCCTTGATAATACGTCTGTTCGAGGTCTGGATCCATATGAGGTTTGGAAGATTAGTGATATATGAAAAATTCTCCTACGACATACACTGTACTCCCACGCAGTTCTTAACATTTTATTTCTGTTGATATAATATTATATCTTGGCGCTCCCACTAATAGCTTCAGCAACTTTTATATTATAAACCATTTTCAATATTTTTTGTTGCGTAACATTTTACTCCAATTTGCATCGAGGCGCTGTCATTTATCGGTTATTAATCGCGTAATTTATAAGTTTAGATTTTTTGATTAATAAAACAAATTTTAATTGTATTTTTTAGTAAAAAATTTATTTTTGATTTTTTTAATTAAATAAATTAGAACTAAAAAAATATTTTAAAGAAATTGCATGCATAATTTTTTGAATTTTCTACTTTACAATTTTTTTTTTAATAATTTTTCAATAAAATAAATTAAAAAAATTATTTTTTATTGAATTAATTATTCCAAAAAAATTTTTTTAAATTTTTTATTTGTCAAAAACTTGAAAATCTATCAGTGCAATTTTTTCGAAATATTTTTTTAGTTTTAATTTAATAAATTAAAAACCTCGGCTAACTTTAGTATTATTTTTAGTATTGCGTTAGAAGTAAGACGGAAGATATTATTTTTGTTTGTATGAACAAGTGAGAAAAGAGATGCTAGGCACACCTTGGCCAAGATTATATTCTTTCGGTTATACTTAATGTACAGTAAGTTCAGTAAGAAAGACATAATCCAAGTACGCGTTCTGATTTAATAGAAGCTCTTTGTGATTTTAGTTTTCCTTCTTGAGTCTTACCAGACATATTAACCATCTTTGTTGTCTCTCTCACGTGGAAACGCTAAATGTTATTACTTGTGGCACGTGTTTTTTATAAATAAAGGATAAATTTATTTTTGTTGGAACGTGTAAAAGTTTCGTTTGACAAATCAAGTTTAAGTTTATTTAATAAAATTTATTTTATTAAATTTTTTTTTTAGATAAATTTTATTTAAAAATTAATATTTAATAAAATTATGTAACTATTATTATTAAACTTTTGATCTGAATTGTGATTTATTTTTGGTTTCGGCTCGCCGTAATTTTCGCAACGCGTAACTCAACTTATGTTTATTACATCAAGTATTTAAATTTAATAAATAAATATTTTATTTGTGCGCGTTGAAAGTTTATAAAAAATTTCATTAATTAATTTATATATCTTCTCTAAATATTTTATAATTTTTGAAGATAAAATTTTTTTTCCTAAAATATTAATGAGTTTTAATATTATTAATATTTAATTGAGGTAGTTTTGGATTAAAATATTGTATAAAATAAATAAAAAAAAAATTAGAATGAATCTTTCGAGACCAGTGTCGCCAGTATTTCCAATCAGTTGTAATCGTTTGGCGACAATTCAAAGGCATAAGCCATTAGAACAACATATAAGTAAGTAAAATCTTGAGAGAAAATATGAGACCTCAATTAAAACATGCCTTTTAAATTTCTTATCAATTTAAATTACTGCGGTGTGTAGTTTGATGATAGTGAGGAATGACATACGTCAAAAATCAATCAATGATACCAAGGACAAGAAGAAATTCTTGTTTGTTATATTTACTTATTAAAATTTTTTTTATTTATTTCAGGAAAATTAATTAAACTGTTTTGTTACATTTACTGAAAAATTCCTCTAATACATATTAATTTTTTTTTTGCAGATGCATTGCTAGCTGATTTACAAAATACGGTATCGCCGGATGGAAATCACCATTTGAATAATAAATCAACTCCAGGATATGGATCGTTGAATGGCAGCCGAACTCATCCGCAAAATATTTATCGATCTTATGATAATCGGACGTCGCCACTACCTCCACAATCGGTAAGTAAAAAAATTTATTTACTGAATTTTTTATTTTATAAAAAAAAATTGTTTTAGATTTTATTATAAAAATATTTCCAACAAGAAATTATGAATTTAATAGATTTAAATTGTCTATTTTTTATATTGTAGAAAATTTAAGCTCTTAAAAAATTAAAAGGACAATATATAAAGAACTATATTTTAAAAATTAGACTTAAAATAATTACTTAGCAAGTGTTGAAAAATTTTTTAAAATTGCAATTAAACTGAATGTTTATATTTTAATAATTTTCACTGATAATTAATAAATTTTATTAAATAAATTAAATTATTAAATCTTAAAAATAAATTTTTCATCAATAGACAGAAGAATAAAATTTTAGATATTAATATCTGTGAAGATGATAATTTGTAAATATTCCAAACAACTAGTTGAATAAGTTCCAACCATCAGATTAACTAGATGCTCCTAAAATAGTATAGTTTTTATTTTTTCTAGTATGTCTACTTGTCATTTATTTTCTTAAGTGTTGTTATGCTTGTTTACTAACACGAAAACACCTGTAAAGATCATTAAATAAAATGAAAATAGAATCTAGCATAATATTCATGAGTTCATTAGGTTTTTTATAATTTCAAGACTTTGGCTCTATATTTATAAATAAAGTTATTTATAATCTTTAATAATTTAGCGTTTAAAAGTAAGACAAAAAAATCTAGTCATAGAGCTGTATTATTAGGTCAAATAATTTTTTAGTTACATAAAAAATAATCTATTCATAAATATCTGCAACTTGTAATAAATGTGTTATATATACAAGTATAACTAACAGTAATAAATTTTCCTCCAAAACTATATTGATATCACCGTTATATTTTTATGTAGTTTGCTTTTAGATATTTTTGTTTTAACCCAGTTTTCGTTATAGCTATCTTACGGATTTAGATCAATAATATTTTACACATTGGATCATCATTTTTTTTTTATTTTATAATAGATAAGAATTTTTAAAATTAAGACTTTTGATTTTACAATTTTTAAATTATTCAGACATTTCTTCTTTAAGTTTAAAAAAAAAAAATTTATTTTTTTTATAAAGAGAATGTCAATAAATTTTTGAGAAATATCAAAAAAATTTCAGACTAATTTTACAGGCTAGCAAAAAAATTGTAAATTAATTTATTCTAAAAAATTAGAGCTAAGTCTTAATTTTTTTATAAAATTAAATTTGAAATTTTTTTTTAAATAATAAATTGCATATAAAGGAAGACAAGACATTTTAAAAGAAAATTTTCATTAAAAAAAATAATTAAAATGAAAATAAAAAATTTTAATAACACGTTACATAAAATAAATAGTTATAAAAATAAATGAAACTAATTACAAGTTGCTGATGTGTATTAATTATTTTTAAGTGTATATTACTTTATGATGTAACTGTTAATGAAACATTTTCATAGACGTGGCATCATCATTTCGCATAATAATGTAATATTTTGGCAGACGTACACAAAATTGTTTTTAAAAGCCAAAATAAATATGCAGTTATCAAATTTTATTGTATGTTCTAATGTTCTAATGTTTATTAATATATTTTTATTTTTTTTCAGCCGACTTACCAAAATCGGGAAATAATAGAGGAAGTAAAAACATCAGGATCTTATCAGCCATCAGGAAAAATGCCATCTTTGAATAACAATCTTTCTGAATTAGACACATTGCTTCAAGACTTGAGTAACGCTCGCTACAATTCTTATTCCATAGAACGCGGTTAGTATCGATATTTATTTAAAATTTTTTATGTATTAAAATTTCTTAAAACTTAATAAATTCTGGCAAGTTGCCACTCGGTTGCTTCAAATATCTACATCTATTAATATAAATACTTGTAAACTATTTAAATTGACATATTTTTTAAAAATCTATTTTCGTCATTGATCAGCTTTAAGTAAAGCCTTAATTAATTTTCAATCTATTACAGACACAAGATCATCAACTGGAGCATTGAACAATGAAACTTCAAGTCCAATGATGAGGTCACCAAGCAGCTTATCAACATCACGTCCAACTGTGGATGCTCTGTTGGAAGAATTGAATACCGCAGTACCTAATGGGTAATTTTAATTTAAAATCTAACAATAAAAATTCACCAGAAATTAATTTATTTATTTATTAAAAAATTAATTAATTAATTTTAAAACAATAGAGATTACGGCCACGAAGGAAGAGTAAAAGTAACGATTCAAGAAACATCTACAGAAGTGCACCCAGTGTATGAAAGTCACCTAGGTCGTCAAAATGTACTGGAGCGATCAAGTGGGTACGCTAACGGTCATACTGCTAGCAATGCAACGAAAGAGCTTGACGATCTGATGGCCTCTCTTTCAGAATTCAAGGTAACTTTGAATTTATCATAAAAAAAAGCTTTTAAAATCTAAAATATCTGAAGGGACTAACTATTAACTGCTGCCATATGTATCGACGAAAAACAGTAACGTTAAAAACGTTGCCTGCCCATTCTTGGACGGCTAGGTTACCGAAATAGCGTCAGTATTCCTCCATTTCGTTGGCAAATGAAAATTATCCACTGTCATTCTGTTTCCATCTCTTTTTTCATCGCCTTCGTCTTAGCAATCTGCTTTGCTTTGGAGTGGGGTTGAGAACCTCAAGAGACTCAATCTCGAGAGCTTTTCAGTCAGTCTTGCAAGCTTACTAGGAGCCTAAGGTGTTTAGAACTTTCCTCTCATCCAAAACTATTTATTTATTCTAAAGATTTTTCGGATATTTTTTATTTCTTGATCAATTTATTTTTTTTTTATTTTTATTTTTTTTTTTTTTTTTTTTTTTTTTTTTTTTTTTTTTTTTTTTTTTTTTTTTTAAGTTGCAAAAATATGATCTAATATTTTTTGACTTTTAGATAAATGGTAGTACCCATCAACATCAAACAGTGACAGACTCTCCCTACGCAAAGCCGAACAAGGCGACCAAGAGTGCTTCAAGTCCGTTACCTACGGAAACTGGTGGATCAGCACAAACTCGGATTCATTTTTCTTTTTTTTTAATTTTTTTTTTTTTTTTTTTTTTTTTTTTTTTTTTTTTTTTTTTTTTTTTTTTTCAAGTTGCAAAAATATTATCTAATATTTTTTGACTTTTAGATAAATGGTAGTACCCATCAACATCAAACAGTGACAGACTCTCCCTACGCAAAGCCGAACAAGGCGACCAAGAGTGCTTCAAGTCCGTTACCTACGGAAACTGGTGGATCAGCACAAACTCGGATTCATTTTTCTGAAACCCACTCGTCACACCAGTATCAACCGCAGCAAGGCGAGAGCAGTCATACATTGACAACAACCCACATAAAGCAAAACCAGTTGGATTCTATGCTTGGTAATCTCCAGGCAGATATGAGTCGCCAAGGTATCAATACAACCCAGAAAGGATGCTGCAGTGCTTGCGAGAAGCCTATTGTCGGGCAGGTAATCACTGCTCTAGGTAAAACGTGGCATCCGGAACATTTTACCTGCACTCATTGCCGCGAGGAACTTGGAACTCGCAACTTTTTCGAACGAGAAGGTCATCCCTACTGCGAGAATGATTACCACAATTTATTCTCACCTCGTTGTGCCTACTGCAATGGACCAATTTTGGATGTGAGACTCTGGAATTTTATTAGACTCATTTAAAAAAAATTTTTTTTTTTAATTTTTGGGACTAATTAAATTATTTATTTCAGAAATGTGTGACTGCGCTGGAAAAGACTTGGCATACAGAGCACTTCTTTTGTGCTCAATGCGGCAAGCAATTTGGTGAAGACGGATTTCATGAACGTGATGGCAAACCTTACTGCCGTGAAGATTACTTTGACATGTTCGCTCCTAAATGCGGCGGATGCAATCGTGCAATAATGGAAAACTATATCTCAGCTCTTAATAGTCAGTGGCATCCTGACTGCTTCGTTTGCAGGGTACATATTTTTTTTTAATATTATATTTATTTATTTATTTTTTAAAAATTTTTTCAGCAAATAGTAGCCTAGGATTTTAATTAGGTGGTTAAAATAATATTTTTACTGTAAATTGAATTATAGGACTGCAAAAAGGCTGTGTCAGGTAAATCATTTTATGCGATGGAGGGAAAACCAGTATGTCCCAAATGCGTTGGAGTTGATGATGAAGAAGAAGAAGAAGAGGAAGCTTAATGAATGATATTTTTTCATGCCTTAATTACTTTAATGATTTTATCATCTTGCTTTTCAATCCCACATGCCCTCGGGCTCCAACCATGTGGAGCCCACCACCCCTCAAATATTTTAGATAAGCAAAATTATGATGATAAGTCATTTTTTGAACAAAATAATTATTTACATATTACAATACACAATATCATACACAAATCTAAATTTATAGAGGTTGTCAAAGATAATTTTGCAATAAGAGAAAAATAAAATATTTTTCTCTCGTTGCATTTTTCTCTTATATTTTTTCTATGTAGATTGTACGTAATCTTGATAAGATTTGTCTCATGTTAAATAATAAATATTATAAAAAAAAAAAAAAAAAAAAAAATTAAAAAAAAAACAAAACAAAATAAACACACATACACACACAAGCACGCGTGGCTTACATACCCGCGGTCTTTGTTAAATTGTTTGTTTTTAATTTCGGGGTCAGGGTCTTAGTGTTGAAAGGGTATAATGACCTAGATACTGACCTTGAGAAAATTTGAAATTTGTGTATTTATCGTGTAATGTAGTATATAATATTGATAATATTTGGTAATTATTTACAAGTGGGGTCTACCATTTTCATTTTCATTTTTTTTTTAATTTTGAAAAAATTAACAATTTAAAAAAAAAATTCATTATTACAATTTCAACAAATTTTCAGAAAAATTTATAAATTTTTTTAAAAATTGTGATATTCAACTTTTTTTTTTAAATTGTTTGTTTTTTTAAAAAAAAAATATTTCAAAAATATCAAAAAAAGATAAAATAAAAATTTCATCCAAAAACATGAGAGCCAAAAACATCGAAATATTAATTTTTCACCTAGACATGGCCAAAAATACGTTTGACCCAACTTGTAAATAATTACGTAATATTTTTATCAATATTATTACATCAATATCAATTAAAAGTAACTATGCTATTTCCGTAAACATTAATTTGAGACAATAAATTATAGTTCAGCTGTTGCTCTAAGAGATTCACTCAATCTCGGCTTAATGATGCTTTATGTCTCGTCAGCGCCTTGGAGAAATTTTTGGCAAACACATTGTTTTGCCATTCACAGAAATCAAAATAGATAATAATGATTTGTTAAATATTTATTTGGCTATTTTAATAATAATTTAATTTTGAAATATCAATTGCAGGATTGTCGACAAAAATTCCAAGGCGGTTCTTTCTTTGACCATGAGGGTTTGCCATATTGCGAAACACATTATCATGCAAAGCGTGGGTCTCTTTGCGCTGGTTGTCATAAACCGATTACTGGTATTTAAAATGACTATCTATCTTGCATGTACTTTTTATCATGAGTTCATAAATAATCTCCTTTTTTTTTCTTTTTATTTTTCAGGGCGTTGTATTACTGCAATGTTTCGCAAATTTCATCCGGAACATTTTGTCTGCGCCTTTTGCCTTAAGCAACTCAATAAAGGAACCTTCAAAGAACAAAATGATAAACCTTATTGTCATGGTTGCTTTGAAAAACTTTTTGGTTAATTATTATTCTAATTATTTTATATTAGAAGAATAAAAAAAAAAATATTATTCAAATATTTAATTAATTAAAAGTTATCAATTAATTTAAAAAAATTTTTATTTTGCATTAAAATAATATTCATGCAAATAAATGCTCTAAAGTTTAAACTTCTGATAATTTTAAAATAGTTATATGACTTTATAGAATTTATTTTTTATGATTAAATTGTTTAACTGACTTAAAAAAATTATAAAAAACAAAAATTACGGCAACGAAGTAATTGAGTTAAAATTTATACTAAAGTTAGCTGACGTTTTTAATTTTTAATTTTTAATTTATTAAATTTAAAATAACAAATATTTTTTTTTAAATTGCACTTATAGTTTTTCAAGTTTTTTACAAATGAAAAATTTTTTTTAATGATTTTTTCAATAAAAAAAAATTATAAAAATTTTTAGGTCGGCTAACTTAATTTTCATAAAAATTTACAGCTCAAAATTTTTAAATAATTATAAACAAAAAATACTAATGTCTTCTATTAACAGATCGTTGTTATTTTATAAAATTTATAAAATTTTATCTTTTGATCTAGATATATAATAATCATTAACTTTTATAATTTTAATATTAATTAAAAATTATTAAAAATACTTTTCTATATATAATTTTACAATTGTTATATTTATATATGTACAGATAATTATAAAAACTGACATTATTTTTGTTTGACAATTATGTCACGGAATTTTTTTATGTTTTTCATAAATATTTGATTATTCATTCAATTAGTTAAATTGATATTAATTAAATACTAATAATACATGGTTCTATTAATACAGTATTAATATTACTATCATTAACTAATCAATAGACTAATTAAAAAAAAAAAAAAAAACTAATAAGGGTTAAAAAAAATATACCTTGTATCCTATCGATGGAAATCTTATCTAATAAAAAAATTTAATTACAATAAAGGCAATATATAATAATAGACACAACCTTAGAGTTTATTAATAAATAATTTTAATTTTTAATTACAATACATTACAAAATGCTTTTACCACTTGAATTGTTTCTAAATTATTCAATACAATAATTACTTATAAGACATTAAGTTAAATAATAGATATGAGACACTTACACGATGAAATTGTATGAAAAAAAAATCGATTAAAAGTGCGCACTTTGAACAATTATTTTATAATTGAATATTGTTAATAAAAAATTTTTGAACACGAAATTTGATCTTTAAAATATGTACTCGACAGAAAGAAACGATTATTGTGATGACATAAATAAATTTAAGTAAGTATAAAAATATATATTAAATATAATAATATATTTACATTTACAGAGTACAAAAACGAAATTTTAGTGAACATAAATATCTAAAAAATAGATAAATTAAATTGATTAATTAAACAAGACTAGGAAATAATTCCGAAAAACTTTCGTGCCATAAATCTGTGAGTGCTGCAGTGTCAGTATGTCTTTCAGCTTGCGCAAAATCATGAGATTCGTATCCACAATTCGAGATATTAGATTTCATTTTATAACATACAGAATTAGCATCAGAATCATCAGAATGCATGCTAGACGGTGACATAGAGTCTGCTATTGAGTAAGCAGGTGAAACATTGTTGTAATAATTAGTTGTTAAATTAGCGGATTCATCACTGCTGACTTCTTGGACACATTCATCTATTCTGATAGCATCATCTTCTCCAGGATAAATAATAGTTATACAATTAGTAGCCTCATCGTAAGTCCCATAAACAGTGTCGACATCGCTCACTGGTTCTTGCTTGATTTTAACTTGACGTTTAAATAATTCTGGTATTGAAGATTTATCAACATATTGAGCGGGGAAAGGAGTTGATTCTTTAGGATATAAATTTAAGCTACTGCAGATTGGACTGGCTTCCACATTTTTTGATGCCGGCCCCACCATTTTTTTTGAATCATCAAATTCTTCAAAGGTATCTTTCTTGATGGTGACCTGAGTGCAGATAAATAGAAATTAAATTTTTGAGTATGATTATTAATTAAAAATAAAATTTTTTTATAAATAATCCCACCTGTTCATTTGGTCTCTGAGCATGAGCTTCCACGCCAGCGGTAACTTCTCGCAGAAGACTTTCTGCAAGTTCTTCGAGTCGTTCGACATAGCCATCACTTTGGATGTCGGCAAAGAGTTCCTCCAGAGGAGGTAAAGCGTCAATATCTTCAACAGAATTTCCGCACTTGCTGACGGTGTTAGGGACGGTGCCAGTTGAGTTGCCCCACCCTGCGGCAGAGGGTTAATGGGGGATACAGCTGATCCCAGCGCGGGTGCAACACAACCGACACGACCCATGCACATTGAGCAATACCGATCTGAATCAGTTTTATTAACGCTTTTATCTCCTTCTTTCAGTCTTTGATTCTCCGCAAGTAATGCTTTGTTTTGCGCTCTCAGACTGTCACATTCTTCTGCGATTAGTTCATTTTTTTCTATTAAAGTTCTTACTGTTTCTTCCAGTTCATCAAGCTTTGCTTTTTTACGGTCTCTGGATGTTTGGGCAGCAACTCGGTTCTTTAGTTTTCTAGAATAAAAAAAATAATTATCAATCAATAATCAAATAATAATAATAATTAGCCGACATTTATTATTTTGCTTAATTTAAAAAATTAGAATTAAAAATATTTTTTTTTTATTGGTTTGACTGAAATTAATTGACATTAAAAATTTTTTTATAATTTAATATTAAGTTAATGAAATTAAAATTATTACAAAAAAAATTTAATTAAAAAATTGTAACATTAAAGTTAGCAGTCACTTAACTATTTTTTAATTTTTTTGAACAAATGAATTTTTTCTGAAAAATTATTTTAAAAAAATTGCATTTTTTATTTTCTAAAAAATTTTTTTTGCCATTATTTATTTGTTAAAAAAATTCTTAAAATAATCAAATATCTGCTAAATTAATTTTTATTAAAAAATTCCACGTGTCAAAATTAAAAAAAAAATTTTTTTATTGTAATTGATTTATAAAAAAAATTGACAACTGTCAGCTAACTTCAGGATTATAATCTAAGTACCATATGGTACATGTTAATCTCGTTTAAATGAATAAAATAAATTACTTACTTTCTTTGAAGTTTTTCTTCCCATGAAAGATGATCAAGCCTTCGTTTTTTTCCTCTCAGCCACATGTCTGTTTTCATCAGCTCACCCTGAACATCACCATAACAATCTTGCTGAATTTTCTGCATGTTCTTCGCGTCAACCTTCGACTTAGTGGCAAGAATAGATGTGGTAAAATTTAAATTTCCAGTCGGCTTAATAATATTACGCACCGGGCTAATCACTGGTGATTTTTGAAGCCCTTTAGGCAACGTGATAATGACACTTTTTGGCGAAATCATAATATGCCATAGATTTATCAATAAACAATTTGAGCAATAAAAATTATCTCACTTATTGATTGTGTAATATCACTGTAATTATCTTCAAGGTTAATTGCGTTACTGAAGAGAATTTATAAATTTATTAAAATTATTTAATAACCAAACACACTGGAGCTTAATCGTCAAATGTTTAGTTTATTTGACTCCTCTGTTATGTTCTTCACTCTGTACCTGATGCCTGATGCAATAACTCGACCGTACTGCAGAATATTTCCCCTTGGAGTGGGATCAACGAACATTCTCGTAGTTTTTCAAGCATTTTATTGGTCAGAAGTGACGTTTACTTGATGTGGTTCACTTCTATTGGCTGAAGATATTCGTGTCGTCGTCATAACTACCGGTTTTCTATACAAATATGATTCATCATTTATTAATGACCTGTTGATCGACTTTTAACATTTTCCTTTTACTTACAATAAAAAAACTATATTATTATTCAGTCGTAAAAATATTTTTCAATGATCTGTAAGTCGTAAAAAAAAAAAAAACATTTTTATTTGTTAAAAACAAATTATTATATTTAAAATTGTAACCTATGATTTTAATGACATTTAATTTAGCTGTCACTTGATAATATTATAATTTTCTTTAACAAAAAAATTGCATTTTTAATTTTATTAAATTTCTACAAGTCAATTTTTTTAATAATTCTTTTTTGCAATAATTTATTTATTAAAGAAAATTTAAAAATTGTCAAGTGACAGCTAAATTTAATGTCATATAATTTTAATGAGATTTAAATATTATAATTTGTTTATCTACTTGCAATTTTTATTTAAACTAAATAAATAGGATCAAATTTATTAAATATGAGCCTTAATTTACAAGCATGTTGTAAAAGCGTTGGATTTTTTATTTTAATAAAAAAAAATTATTTTCTGAACTTATAATAAAGATCTATTTTTAGTTTTCAATCGATAAAGTTAGGTCATTGAAATGAAAACTATAAAAGTAAGCGGAGTTACTTTTATCAACATAATCTAGAAAAATATATAAATTAAATGTGTGTATTTTTTTAATAAAATAATTATTTTATTAATTCTTAAGTTAGAAAAAATTTTTTTTTAATTTTACAATCTTTTTTTTTCAGATAATTGTCTTTCACCAAGATTATTCATGGAAAATCTATTCAAGTCTCGATTTTTTGCAGACGTATATAAATAATTTACATAATTAAGCTGTTGGGTTTGTTTAAATAAATAATAAAATAAATAAATCAACAAATAATTGTAATTAATTTGTTAAAAAAATTTTTAAAATTGACAGCTGACCGCTAACTTCAGTGTTATAACTTAATTAAATGTAAAATATAAATAATTAATTTATTTATCTGATTTTAGCGACTGTAAATTAATATATCAATAATTATTCAAATTAAATTCGAGTAAAAAATGAATCATTCAAAAAAATGCTCAAAGTTCAAACGTAAAAAAGAAGATAATGAAGATAGCCAAAAATTTAATGCATTATTATTTAAATAAATAAATTATAATTGTCTCATTGATAATTCAGTACCCTCAGCAATACAATATCTATTTTGACATTGATTCAACTTAATTTCAGAGTAGAATAATCACGCAAGACTGTCGTAAGATTTCTGAATAGCTAAATTATTATCTAAACCGTCAGATAATATCAACCATCTCTCATTTGCATACTTAGTAAATATATACAAAATAAAAATTTAGTATTGTGAAGATTGAAATGAAAGTGTTCACGTTTGTTGAAATTTAATAAAAAATTACATAAATAAAACTGCGACACCAGCACTTTTTTTTTTACTTATAATTATAAGTGAAATAATTATTGTAAGTAGAAAATTATACATTAAATATTATTGTAGCTCTAAAATATTCTTTTTTTAATAATGATTGTCATTACTAATTATATAAAGTACAATTACGTTCAAGAAATAATTTTTTTTTAAGATAAAAACATTAATAGTCATATGTTTACATTTCAGTATTGATAAAACTGAGGAAAACGTCACGCAGTGTGAATGGATAATGACATAACCTATAAAACTATACTAAATAGTATTAATAATCTAAATAAAATATTTGACGACATGGCTTGTGAAGCCTGTTCAACTAAATTCACATTATTTAAAAGAAAAGTAAGTAATTTTTTATTTTTTATAATTATTACTGTTATTTATTTTTTGTTTTTAATTATTTTAACGGGCCAACTTGATTGTAAAAAATAAAACTTTTTAATGACATTATCGTTAGCAGTCACTTGATTATTTTTTAGCTTATAATTTTTTTTAATTTCTAATTTTTTTTAAATAAATTCTTAAAATTATAAAATATCTCCTGAATTAATTTTAATAATTTTTTATTACAGAAACAATGCAAGGATTGTTTGAGATTTTTTTGTACAGATTGTGTGATCAGAAGAGGAGACAGAGTTTTAAGTTGTGATAATTGTAGTATGTTGTCCAGAAGACCACTTATTAAATCTCAAATATTGACAATGAAGTCAAAAGATCTCAAGCAATATCTTATGGCAAAAAAAGTATCTCTCAGAGGATGCGTAGGTAAGAATTCAATATTTTATTATTTTTAGCTATAATAAAATTGAGACATCTGATAATTTTTATATCTAAAAAAATTTATTTTAAAAATTCCATCTTTAAAAGTTTTAAAAAAATTATAATTAAAATGTTTATAATTAATTTAACGATTGATCTACAGAGAAAGAAGATTTAGTCAATATTTTAATGCGGTATGCCAATGGAGAAAGTCAAATAGACAACGAATTATTAACAAATAATGTGTCTCAGCCATTAAGGTAATAATAATTAAATAAAAAGGTGATGAATAAATGAATTATTTAATTAAATATTTTATTATAGGCCGCAGGAAAGACAAAGCACACCACCTGGTTCTCCACCAAGACGATCTAGAAGCCCTCCGATAAATGTAAGGCAAACAGTTGAAAGTCCACAATCTGAGCACGAGCCATTATTTCCACCTAGAAATCATAATGTAGATATAGAAGAAATTTCATCCGAAGAGGATATCAGTCCGTCGCAAGGTCCGGAACCTTTAATAACAGAACAAGAACAAGAGCAGGATCTCGAGCAAGTACAACCAGAAGTAGATCAAGAACGAGATCCAGAAATAGTTATTCAAGAAGAAGAAAACTCTCCAGAAAGTTCTAAGAGTAGTGATCCGTCTGAATTTAATGAGCTTCCTTCGGTAATAACAATTATTATTTTTATAATTATTTTTATATTGTGAAAAAAATTTTTTCTGGAAAAAAATGAGAATTTTTGTGACAAGAAATTAATTCATTGGAAATTTTCTTAGCTGAAGAAATAAAAATTTTTGATTTGGAAAAAAAAAAACAATTTAAAATAAACAACTTGCATATTTTCATCTAAAATTGTTTTTCTACAAATCAAAAAAATTTTTTTTCAACAAAAAAATTATTTTGATAAAAAATTTTGATTTCTTCAGCTAAAAAATAAAATTTTCAACAAATTTAATTGTTATTACAAGATTTCTTACAAGATTTTTATGAAAAGAAATTTTTTTTACGCTCAAACCTGCAAAATTTTAACGTTAATTTTTTTAATTTATTTTTTGTTATTTTTATCAGTGGACAGGTAACGTGAAGCTATCTGATATAATGGAAAGATCAGATTTAGAATATCTTAATGTGAAGCAGTTAAAAGACCTCCTCAGATCAAATCGAGTTGATTTCAAAGGTTGCCTCGAAAGATCTGAACTTCTTGACAGAGCTTCTAGACTTTGGGATGCTCATAAACGATCGAGAGAAGGTAATTTTAGTATATTTAGATCTAATTCATTAATATGTAAATTATTAAAATATTAAATTGCAATTATTTTACAGATTTGAGTGCAGAGGGTCTTTATGACGAAAGCTTGTGTAAAATTTGTTGGGATTCACCTATTGAATGTGTAATATTAGAATGCGGGCATATGGCTTGTTGTATAAACTGTGGCAAGCAAATGAATGAGTGTCCAATTTGTCGTCAATATGTTGTAAGAGTTGTGAGATTTTTCAAAGCTTAAATTGAAAGTTTTAAAATGTTAAGTGAAAAAAAAAAAAAAAAAAAAAGAAAGTCTAGACTGGATACAAAGCGTATAACGTTTTATTTTTTTAAAAGTTACTTTTTTTCACCGGTGTCAAAGTGAATAATATATATATTTATCAAATGTTTTTAATTTTCACTATATTAGTTTAATTTCTTACAAAGAAGCTTAGAGTAAAAATTCAATTGATTTTGAAGTTGTTTGTTGTTGGTAAAAATAAAAATATTTTTCTTATTTCTAAACATCGAATTTAGAATTATAAAAAATGAATATTGTAATGAAAATTCTATTTAAGTGTCTTCAGTACTATTTCATAAAAAATAAGTGATTATTATGACAATTAATATTATTAAATAAAAAATTTAATTGACAATTTAAATAATTCTATTAAAAATTTTTCAATTTAAAATTTATCAAAAGTATTATACCGTTATACTAGCCTTTGTAATTTAATTTATCGTTCTGTGCTTTATTGTTCTTTATAAATTAAAATAAACAATTAATTGTACCAAATATTCAATATTTCTTATCAAGAAAGACAGATTGTTCAGTGAACTTAAATATTTATAAGGTGATAAGTTGTTTTATAGTATACATATCAAATAAGTAATTAAACAAGGCAGAAATTTATTTATTAAGGCAATTAAATAGTTAAATATTTCTATTATAGTGTCTCAATAATTTAAAAAAATTATACAATAGTAAAAATTTATATATAAACATTACCAAAATTTTGACAGCTGAAACTTGATGTTTAATAATATATTTAATTATTCTGTATAATTTTTAATTCATACTTTATTGACTTATTTGATTAATACAATAAAAATTAAAAACTATAATTTTTATTTCTTCTTTACAAGCTTGTTAATTAATTAGCATTGTATTTTAATAAATAAGATTTGGCTGAGCATAAAAGTACAGTGCCATTTTTGACTTAAAAAAAAAATGAAAAAAATTGAATAATTAAATTTTTTAGGACCACAATACTGAAGAAGAAATGATCAAACTTATTTTTGTAAAGAACAGAGTTTCTAGGTATACATATTAATTTTAAAATAATTAATTAAGCAATAAATTATTCTTAGTTATCACATTCAAAGTTTACTTGTTCATACTTACACTATTCTTCTCTAATATTTATAAGTCATGTTCTTACTCATTTAAATAATAAATAATTTTTTTAAAGGTATTAAATTTCATCCAAGCATCAACGTAATTTATACTAAAAGTTATGATTTAAAGCCCGAAGAATGCGATCCAGAGTTCTGGAGGAATGGTCAACAATACAGCGGCGAAAGTTATTGATAGTGACGATGAAACCGTCTTAACGTCTCCAGAATTATACAAGTCACTCACAATAACGTTTCTAAAAATTTTTCTATCCTCCAACTTCTGAACTGGACGGAAATTGTGAGTAAGTTTTTGATTATCAAATGTTTTAATACTCCTAAAGGCCTCAATCTTTGAAAAAAAAAAATTTTTTTTAATTAATTGCAAATTATATTGAAGAAAAACTTGGTGAGTATCATCACTTACTTGCTCATGGCTCATTCGGAATGGATCCTTAAAGTCAATCCAGATAACAACCTCCGAGCAAGGCGGAGTAGTAAGGGAGCCATGGTACGTGTAATAATCTGAGACAATTATTTCACCTGGTAATAATAATTTTTCAGGATTTATTGCTCCGTTCAATGTAACATTCGTGTTGACTTCTTCAATTATTGGAAACGCTGCTAATAGTGGTTCATACACTGGATTAAATTCAGTGTTGTCAACCTAATTAATTATCATTTATTATTATTAATTAATTGATTATTATTAAATAGAAATTTTTAAATTTACTTCAACAAAGTAAGCAAGAACTGCAAGACCATCAGCATAATGCATCGCTGCTTCCATGGATCCATAAGATTTTTTATAAAACACCGCATGGAGTTCCATCGCATACGCAATGTTATTTATACGATCTTCAGAGCCTTCGTTGTCATCCGAGCCCCAGTGGAAATGCATTTGCTTGAAGATATACGGATAAGTATCCAAAGGACCTCCGTATATTTTTATAGCTTCTGGATTGTCGAATGTTATCGCCACTGAAATATAAAACGTATTTATTTCTTCTTCTTAATCATCAATTTACTCTTGGCTTAGATAAGTCAATGAAAGATTAGATCTTGCAATTTTTTTTATAGTTTTTAAAAAATTTAGAGATAACTATCAAGGTTTCAAAAATTTTTTTTTTTAATTTATTAAAAAATTTTTTATATAAAAATTCATTAAAAAATTTTTTATATAAAAATTATTAAAAAATTTTTTATAAAAATTTATTAAAAAATTTTATTATTAAATTTATTAACAAAATTTAACAATAAATTTATTAATAAAAATTAATAAATTACCTGTATGTCCATTATTAGTTAATGTAACTACTTGAGGATTTTGAAGGCCCACAAATTTAATTGAAGGAAAACTAACGTCCTCGACTTCATGTTCTTCAATGTTAATCGGTGATTGATGTTTGCCAGTACACGTTCCGTAATCTTTTGTCCAATATTGTGGTCCTAAAAAAATTTAATTATTTCATTAATTTTTTATATCTTCATTTAAAATAATAAAGAAGAAACAAACAACAGTAAAAAATAAATTAAAGTACCATGAACGCCTTCATAAGTAAATTCTTGACCGCCAGAAATTTTACCTGAAAAAAAAAAAA